>CAXIWR010000574.1:0-18389 GCA_964036265.1 Daptonema setosum | reverse complement strand
CTCACTCACTCACTCACTCACTCACTCACTCACTCACTCACTCACTCACTCACTCACTCACTCACTCACTCACTCAATCACTATCTCATTCACTCAATCACTAACTCATTCACTCACTCAGACGCTCATCAGAGTTATCAGGCAGTCCATCATTTATTGCATTTACACTTTAATGACCAATAAGTTAGCAATAATGAAAAACAATTGTACTTCAGACTGTGCGGTCTACTAGAGTTTGAGCTGAGTCGCGCCACCGATTCATTGCTGGAAGGTGAGTGAGTGAGTGAGTGAGTGAGTGAGTGAGTGAGTGAGTGAGTGAGTGAGTGAGTGAAGTGAGTGAGTGAGTGAGTAATTAGTTAACATGAATTAACCAATCGCAGGCAAGTTCTCGCAGTGCCACGGTTACTACGAGCACGCCCAGGTAACCGGGGCACGACTTTCACGTCGGGTGGTTGCCATTCAAACAGATCATGAGAAGAAGATGGGCATCACGAACAACAACAACAACAACAACAACACCTGCAAAATTAATATTGGCATAAACATTGCCACTGCATACGAGGAGAGCCAAAATCTATCGTCGAAGCTCGCTCATCACACTGTCATTACTCTCTAAATGATTCTTTACTTTTAGACAAACTGGGTAGCTTGCTTATGATAGATAGATAAAATAGTTTAAAAATTTTATGTAAAACTAACACCTTCTATGTATATAAAATCGTGTTATTTATTTGTGTCATAATTTTTTGTTTGTTTGTCTGTTTTTTTTTTCGCAAATACTATCAATAAGTTTTTTTTAATAAATAACTTTATTATAGTCTTCAATTGACTGGGATCAATTATAAATTCATTTGTGATTCAGAATATGCACAAGATGGTTTGGTTTGATGAGAATTGTAAAGTGGTTTGCAAATAAAGTAAATCAGCAAGCTAAACTATAGAGGTCATATTTCTATGAATATTTTCAAAACAACCAGACTGAAAATATCAACATCAGCAACTGCTGTACAGGGTATTCCAGAAAAAACGAAGACAGTTTGCACAGTGTTGCTTAGGTGTCCTTATTATTGCACACCCTGTAGAATCAAACGTATCATACATGCAAATTTTTGTCAGTCAGTCCTCTTCGATTCGATTAACGGACTCGACTGACGGTCGACCGGGGTTTTTCGGACGGCAACTAAACAAATCAAATATTAATGACAACATAGCATTCATTGCCACCACAAACAACAACAAGTAACAACAACAACAACAACAACAACAACAACAACAACAACAACAACAAGTAACAACAACAACAACAACAACAACAACAACAACAACAACAACAACAACAACAACAACAACAACAACAACAACAACAACAACAACAACAACAACAACAACAACAACAACAACAACAACAACAACAACAACAACAACAACAACAACAACAACAACAACAACAACCCGCTCGGTGGGCGGCGCCCGATCAGTGGATTTCGTGCTTTCAAGGTCACTTTCACCGGCTGGTGTCTCTGCGTCATCGCGTGGAGGTGATGTCACTGATTGAAGGGAACGATCCTGCATATGAGTGATTGAGTGAGTGAGTGAGTGAGTGAGTGAGTGAGTGAGTGAGTGAGTGAGTGAGTAAGTGAGTGAGTGAGTGAGTGAGTGAGTGAGTGAGTGAGTGAGTGAGTGAGTGAGTGAGTGAGTGAGTGAGTGAGTGAGTGAGTGAGTGAGTGAGTGAGTGAGTGAGTGAGTGAGTGAGTGAGTGAGTGAGTGAGTGAGTGAGTGAGTGAGTGAGTGAGTGAGTGAGTGAGCGAGCGAGCGAGTGAGTGAGCGAGCGAGCGAGCGAGTGTGAGGGAGTGAGTGAGTGAGTGAGTGAGTGAGTGAGTGAGTGAGTGAGTGAGTGAGTGAGTGAGTGAGTGAGTGAGTGAGTGAGTGAGTGAGTGAGTGAGTGAGTGAGTGAGTACTATTCAGTAACATTTGCGTCTGAGTCTCCCTTTCTGTCGTTACGTCTGCGTTTGGTTGCTTTCGACTGATGCTTGATGTTCAGTACGTTCTCGTTCTCCATTTCATCCAGGTAATCCTCGACTTGCTAAAAAAAACGTGAGTGCGTGAGTGAGTGAGAGGGGCATCATGGCAGGGGGCAGTTCGGTATGATGTATTGCGAAGACTGAAGTCAGTATTGCTAAACGTATAACCAAAACCAACCTCTGTATCGGACTGTTTGCGTTTGCGTCCAGCGTTCTTGGCGTTTTTCTTGAACTGATTGTGTGAGTGTTGATGGCACACACAGTAGCACATCATCATCGGTACCCACATTATTACCTATAAACCAGTCATTCACTCATTTCATCAATTGGTAAACTATGTAGTAAACAGTCCGTTGATTAGTCAGTAAACTAGTCATTTGGTTCGTCTGTTAATTTGTCAGTCAATAAAAAACTAACGGATGAGAAGAGAGGGGGAGTGAAAATCACCCTCTTCGGTGGTTTCAAATTTGAAGTTTTACGATGTTTTTTTAATTACCCCCCCCCCCCCCCCCCCTTCAGAAAAAGAATTGGCTCGTCCGCCAGCACCAGTTAATTAATCAGAAACTTGGCGAATCAGTTAATCAATTGGTTGGTTAGCTAATCGGTTAATCAGTGATGCAGTTTGATTGGGTATATATGTATATCTGGCCATTAATCCACCAACCGCTGCCAGTGCGAACGCATTTACGTAATGTTTCGTCTCTGGTTTCAATGGTCGTTTACATTTGCAGTCTGGCTCTAGAAAGTTAATGATTCATTCTTTTCATGATCAGCCAGGTTATTTCTCAAACTGTTAAAATAAGTAAACCTCGTTCGTTAATTAAAAAATGTGTAATGGTTAATAAAGTTAGTGGTAGACGACTGACCGTCATGCTTCGATTCGCCACTACTAGTCTTCGGGTCATCTGCAATCAACTAATCCTTCACTAAGTGGTTGATGGATTGATTGATTGATTGATTGATTGATTGATTGTTTGAACGATTGAATATCTGAGAATGATAAAAAGGACGACACTTACCAGCAGATATCACTACCAAACAGCTGAAACTCACGAGAAGAACGAATGCGCATTTGTAGTATAGTTTAGGTTGTGAACTTTGCATTGCACTTGAATTGGTGAGTAAGTGGGTGATGATGATTGTAAGATTTAAGAATTCCGTTTGAAAACCAAAAGTTTAGTGTAAGGTTGCCTTCATGGTCGCAAACTTCGCTTATCATCTGCACCTTTCTGCATTCATAAGCGGCGGTCTTATATCATTGCGAAGTACATTTGGTAAATCTTATAAGCTTTTTGTCTAGTAAGCTCGTGAAATCAAACTTCCACCGAACAAATATCATAATAAAATTTCATTATGTAAATCAAGGAAGCTGGTGAACTCTGTTATACAAATCATGAAAATCAGGTCACTGGCGAAAGGTTTCATACAGTGGAAAGTGGAAAAGCACATTATTACAATAAAAAAACAGTCAATCGTAATTTTGTTAAATCAAATTTATGCCGAATTGTACAAATGAAATTTTCTCTAAAAATGTAACAATTAAAAATTATTGGTGTTGTATAAAGAAGCGCTGGGTTACAAACATGTTCCAGATTCATGTTGTAATAGTTAAGAGAAAACACAAATACTGGGGATCTTCTGCAAATTACGATTCTGTTGTGAGTGACTACAATACTAATGTCACACAAATGGTGAAATACATCATTATTATATCAGTTACATATCACAACACAGTAAGTGGGTTTAAAATCACTGCACAACGTGAGAATGGTCTATTTATATAAAAATTACATAGTCTACATGAGGTAAAACACATATTATTATATACAGTGTATTTTTGTAAACGGATTATATTATTTGCTAAATCACATTTGTTAAGTTATTTTTCAATTACTTTTCACTGTGATGAACCATAATAACTTACACTCTTCAGTTCCATCAAAGTTTAGATCGTTTTAAACAAAACAACAAACATTTCAAAATGTACAAAAAGTGGTTTCCAAATTTTTTTTTATCTGATTCAAGAAAATGGAGTAAAATGTACAACCGCAAAAAATCTTGTGCAAAAAAGTTATGCAAAATGTGCGGAAAGTGTAGTTGAAAAGATACTTATGAGGCAAAGCATAGTATACTCACTGGGACTAAAATAATCTCACTTTAGTCACATCAAAGTCTACATCTTTCGTCTGGTGAACAAAAGATTTGAAATTTTTCATACCATGAAACATCAGCTTTTGTTTAACCTGAGAATTAACTGTCATAAAACTGTCTGGTTGAGTTCATTGTTTGACATATCATCACATCCCTTATCTAATGATAAAATACAGCGTGGTGTTTCCGGGTGAAAAAAGTCGAATGCCGTTCGTTCAAAAGAATCAAAAACGTCATTATTTGCAATCATTCTGATCACTGGCGAACGAGCCAATCCTTCAAAGTCGGGGTATTATCTCAAAGAGTGAAAAATTAGCGGTTTTAAGGCCATTTCATCTACGCACTAAGTAACAAATTAGACTTCTTGGAACTGCTAAAGAGCGGGGGAATTCCACTTTTTCGATCCTCCCTCGTCCGCTAGTGCCTCCGACATAGGTTGATTGATTTGGTGACCGATTGATTGATTGATTGATTGATTGATTGATTGACCGATTGACAGAATCACTCACAATCGCACCCAAACGCATCATCATAGTCGTCCCATTTCTGCTTGCCAGTCGGGTACTCCCCATCGTGGATGTCTCCCATGTTCCACTCGTTCTTGAGGACGGCCTTGGCAATCGACTGCTGGGTGATCGATTGAGGCAGCTAAACAATTAATAAAGATTCTGTCATATAACTTTTATTATAACTTTAAAATGATTTATATTTCAGTTAAAGTTATTCATTTTTTGGTCTTTTGGTGATTTTGAAGTATACTTGATATGAATGAATGCGTGTCATTTTATTACACTACGCTCATCTGTTTTTACAGGATTGCAGTGTAATTCAGCTTCGATTATTTTTGACGAAATTTTTCACTTTCAGAATACATAATTAGAACTTTTCTATTGAAAACAGCAAATAGTTAATTTGAAATATTGTATATTCTTTATTTAACTTTCGCCTACACTGAAACGATATGAGGAACGAACGGATGATTGTTTGATGGCCTGGTATTCCTTCTCCAGTCCGATCATGGGCACACCCAGCAACATGCTGCAGCCCTTGCAGAATAGGATCAGTGCTCGAGACAAGTTCTTCGGCTGCAATTATCAAGTTCAAATTGAGCAGCCTGTCAGTGAAGGACATTATTTATCATCGTAAGATACGTGAGATCTGCGTAAGTGCGAAAATTAACCGGATAAATATATTTTAAATTCAATGTTAAACAGTGTTTAGGGAAACTCTATTAAAAAAGTGGGCAAAAAATAAACTGGTAACATTCTTTTATAAAGCATCTGGAGCTCTGGATACGTGTGAGAAAAAGTTAACCTAAAGTCATATACCTGCTCACCAGATATCATAATGGGTCCTCGAAAAAGTCATCCATGTCATGTCGTGCAGGTAGAAACTAATATTTAAATCCTTCCTTTTAAGCAGGTATAAAAATTTAACTTTTTACAGACCGATAAGAGATAATAATCCTTGTCTCTCTGGATTGGATGAAAAACTTGTTTTGGCGGCAGTATGAGCTGATGCTCCAAAGGGTCTTTTGAACAGCAAAAGAGGAGGGAATTCCACTTTTCTCCCATCTTTTCTCCCATATGAGTGAAACTAACGCAGTTTCTCAGCGCGTCATCAATGGCGTCAAAGATGACGACAGTAGTGAGCTGGGGGTTTAGTCGGTTAATGGCGTAGGTGGACGCCACGTTCGGCGTCTGACTGCCGTTAACCAGCAGTGTGTCCACTCTTAATATACCAGATACTAACAGCCAGTTCACAGAAGGTGAAATAGTATTTCCAGCAGTGAAATAGTATTTCGGGAAAAAACTTTGAAGCTTCATTACTGGAGCTAAATAGCTGGTGCAAAGCTGTTTTTCATGTCAAACTGTAAACACATGATCAAGTTGTTAAACTATATTGAGAAATCAATTTTTTAAAATCGGAACGTATTTTTAATACGGAATTTAATTTTTTTTTTCATACGGAATACGTCAATCGTTTTGGTTAAAAAAACGTCACTCATAATGTCAATGTCAACGAGAACGTCATTCGGTTAATTACTCTCTGAATCAGTTTCTGTTTTTATAGTGGGTTCTCAGGTTGATAAATAGGTGCGTTACGGTTCTTTTGATGTGCTAATCAAGTACACAAACAAAAAATCACGACTTCTACGCCTAACATAAATTCGTGTCATTCAACATAAATTCCTGTCAATCAGTATTTGTATTTGTGTCTGAAACATTAGGTTACGTGCGCATTGATGCTTACGTGTCGTTTTGCATGTGCTCACAAACAAACACGCGTGTGCATGAAGCTGAAAGCCATGATTTGACCAAGCAGAACGCATACATGAAACTAATTTCATCAAAAACTTTGCAGTCCTGATGGTTAAACACATTGGTTAATATATCATTCAGTTGGAAAAAAATCGGTGATTCAAATGAGACATAAAACGGCGAAATTGGAGAAAATTGTATTTATCGACTTTTTTGTGTTATCAAATTGAAAAAGTGTTCATCATTGTGTCATTCAGAATGATAACTGATACAAGATAAAATAAGCATATGTAAACAGATACCATACTTTATAATTAACTCATAACGAAAGAGGAAGGCTTCATTGTCCAGTTTTCAAAGTTTCCGCGCAGTGGTGTCAATAGAAAGTTTTTTATTCACCCAAATACAATCCCAATGACGTATTTGGATGAAAATTCCGTCAATCATTGGGTTTCTTAATTTTTTCTGACTTAATACTATTAAACACTAAAAATGTGATAGAAACTGAAAGCTTGATTGATTATCTTTCACTTAAAAGCAACAATTCAGTGTTTTTGTTGTCATAATCTGTTTACGGGACCGAATGACGTTCTTGTTGACATTGACATTATGAGTGACGTTTTTTTAACCAAAACGATTGACGTATTCCGTATGAAAAAAAATTTAAATTCCGTATTAAAAATACGTTTCGATCTTTAAAAATTGATTTCTCAATATAGTTTAACAACTTGATCATGTCTTTACAGTTTGACATGAAAAACAGCTTTGCACCAGCTATTTAGCTCCAGTAATGAAGCTTCAAAGTTTTTTCCCGAAATACTATTTCACTGCTAGAAATACTATTTCGCCTTCTGTGAACTGGCTGTTAACACCCAACACCCAATCCACTAATCCTCACAACTCGGCCAAAGTCGAAACAAGACCACAATCTTTAATGTGTATTCAGTCGGTTTTGTATTGTTTAGTCAAATGTGTCACCTCTGAACAATACGGCAGACTTGCAGACAGCCAGCATACATCGAGTATCAAACATAATGTTTCAAAAGCGACGGCTATGCTTATCTTCGCTTTCTCACAAAAAAGACAATGTCTTCCAAGCCCTTACATCAAAATATGTTGCTTGTTTCGACTACTGTGGTTATGTGGATCAGGTGTTGGATGTATAAAAGATAATAAAGATAATATTGAACTGACGGCCTGTGCGATCACATCGTACACATCGTCAACGATGAGCAGCGTTGTATGTCTCATGTCCATGCCGTCAACCATGCGCTTGCTCGCTCTCACGCTCTCCACACAGCGACTACCCGCCAGCACGCACGACTCGGCGCTGCAGTTGCACTTGTCATTTATGTATAATTTTTTGATTTTAATGTAGTTTTTTTTTGTTAATAATGTTTTCAGAATAATAATATTTATTTTGCTTCATGCGAACTTAATGTCTCATACTGTGAGTGCCAAATTTTCGGTTAGTATGTGGTTTTCTGATGAACTTTCTAATGTATTATATTCACTAATAATTAGCGAAAACTGTTTAATGTAAAATTTTTGTGAATCAGTTGGCTTATTGCGTACAACATAATATTACATATGTATTTGACGACTGACGACAGTTAGGTAACTATTCTAGAACACAACAGAGCAAACATGACATTTTATATTACAAATTTAGGAGACAAAAATGAATGTTAATTGTTGGGGTAAGATACAGCAGTTGTAGCAAACCAACTCAAAATCCACGAATTTTTGCTAAACGCTTGGTTAAACTGAAATAGCTTTTGTTGAAAACAACTGAACGAGTTTGTCGAGTTAATAGACATTCAGATTTTAGTTTTGAACCACTGGTCCCATCCCAATGGTTCCGTTAAATGTGACATTCGGTAACAAAGACTCTCAAGCCGACGGCTACGGCTAACAGAACCACGTTAACCGACTTTCTGACAACATGGAATAAACGCTTAGAAGTAAATTTTATTAGTACACTATAGAATTTATCTCAATGAAAATTTCAGTAGTCATTAGAATTGGCTTTTGATTATTTAATCTAGTAATTTTATTAGTAGCGAAACTGTTAAGTTAGCAAACATTCAGGTAGTTTGAACTGATTGTTTAGTATATATAGTTATGTATTAGTTATTTAAGTTAGTAGTTATTGAAAGAATAGTTGTTAGTTATAGAAACGGTTATTTGTTAGTACATGGTGACAGCAAGCAAGCGCACGGAACGGACGTACATATTATACCTCGTTTATGATACTCTTTTATGAAATATTTGCCTGTAAAACCGTTGCCTAAGTCACCTTCTCTCCAATCCATTGAATTTACTGTTGTTAACGATATAATGCGGCAATGAGTAAATTCCCAAACTGGCTGCTCCAATGCACTGAACAATTCATTTTAAGATTGCTGAACTGGAAGTTTGTATGACACAGGCACTGGATTGGAAGAGAACTTAAAAAAGCACGGTTTTACACAAGAATATCCCATAACAGAGTCTTCCAATAAACTGATATTCAAGCGTTGGATATGTACACGAGGCACACAATTGATGCGCATCAATTTCAACAGAAACGTCAGGTTATTGAACTGAGCAAACATTTTAGCAAATTATGTTCAACACCATCGCATCTGTGGTGAAGACACTTTCGAGATTCTACTGAAGAAAAGAAATTCCAGCTTTAACAGACCGTGAGACATCAACTTCTCATTTAAAAAAGGTCTTTGTTAAAGTATGCGTCTCGAACAAGTTGAGTTAAGTTAAGATACATGGTCACTCATCACCTTCGGCCATATAGAACTGCAAGGTAATGTTTCACGGTCTGGAAAATTCGGAATAACTGTTTTACACTTGGAACCCAAAAGAGTCTTTAAACTGATCACAGTGTCAGTTCATTAGTAAACTTGATCAGGCAAGCAATCGGTTAGCACACAACATTGAAACATCATCTCATACAAACTTACTTGAGCTCTTTAGCGACCAGTTTGGAAATGTCCGTTCGCCTGAAACACAAATCAGGAAAAAATTTACTATTTGACTCAGTTGGATCAATTTATATCCCGTTAAGTTGTTCAAAACTATTTTAAAACGCTTTGCCTGAGAAAACCTACAGGTTGTATGGGGTTTGCGGCCCAAACAACGATCTCCTGGTTTATTGGGGTTTTTGATACCCCTAATAAAGGTAGTTAAGGAGCCAAAATATTTCGGGCCTAGAAACACGCTTTCAATAAAAAATTTATGATCAAAGTTTGAAAAACTCACTTTTTCTGAAAAACAATTTTTGACCAATTTTTTGCGATTTTCGAATCATAACATTTTATAGAAACAAGCTATCAAAATAAAAATTTACATGCATGTTCTACGTTTCACTGCGGTCATTTTGAGCTATATTTGAGGCAAATTTAAAAAATTTTGATTTTAGTACTTCTTCGATTATATCGTCCATTCACATCAACATGGTGTCAACTTTGACTCAAAATTCTCGAAATGGCCTCCATGGGAGAAAGTTGCCGTATGCGGCAATGGATGGGTCATTGGTCGGTCATCATCACCCCATGAACCCACCCCCCCGCATCGACCTGTAGATCGGTGAAAAATTTGATTTTCTAAAAAAATGTGCGAAATTTACAAAAATTTTGCTTTTTTGTCACGTTAAGGGGCACATAAAAATTTCTGACGGCGTATCTCGTTTTAGTAGGTTTGTCATATGATAGACAGGTTTATTAGCTACATTTTGAGCCCAACGGAAAAGAATTTGATCCATTTTTGAATCATTTAAAGGGGCATACCCAATTCGAGATCGGCATTTTGCAGGTACCATTGTAACGCTTCACCGGAGAAAATACGTTTGGGAAATAAATGTGGCCCGTCTCATAAAAATTGAGTTCCAAAGTATTTTTTTACCTACCAGTATAGCATATTAAAACGTTATGTCAGTTTGTTTCAAAGTTTCTTAAAACAGTAAATGTCCGGATTTTGCGATTTCGGCTGGAAGGCACGCATCACCAAGCGATCGGGCGACTTTAAACGGCGGCCATCAGCGATAGAAGCAAGCTGTCAATAAATGAATAACAGGATATGAAAGTAGATCTAATTTCACGTGTTTTGAGCTTTATTTGACCGTATTTGATCAAATCTTCAATATGTAAAGCAACCCTGGAACTTTCTTCAAATTAACTTTTTTCTTGAAAAGTATTATTTGAAGACATGAAAGTCAAAATAAAAGTCATATTTATCTAGACAAAGTTCTTATGATAGATACCCCCTGCTATAACTGAGGTTCGAGTATTTCGCGACAGTTTTCCGGGACATTGACGGGAAAGTTTTTCTGTAAAAAAATTTCAAGCACAGTATTTTTTTTGTGAAACATTTGACAGGCACATTAGTTTCTAATTTCCAATTTAAGGTGTGTGGCAAGAGTTTTATAAAAAAAACTGTGAATTTGTCGTCTTTGTCGCGAAATATCGAACCTCAGTTATAATATGACCCATGTTTTCAAGCTACGGGCTATTTATTGCGGAAAATAACTGGTTTTCCTCTGTTTTCCGTTCATGGCCGATCTTTTGTCTTTGAATCATGCATGAAAATACCTTCCCTTCATAAGGAACATAAGGATGATAGTCAGACTTCGAAAGATCACAAATATGATAAAAAAATGAATTTATCGAATCTTCAATCAGCTTACTTGTTACGTTGTAGGTGAGCACTCTTTTCGGGTTTCAAACCAGACGAGTTTATTAGTGATTGGCCCTCAACTGTGACTCCTACTATAATTACTTTGCTGTTGGTTGGTAAGAAATACGTCAAAAATTCAATCGATCCTACTAAATATGTTTGAAATGTTTGCTGGAATGATTTTCTACTTACTCTTACTTGCCCTTGTACAAGAGTTTGTAGCACAGGCATTATATGGATCCAATACTCCTTGAAACAAACGGCTCGAAGCAAAGTAAAAAAAATTTCAGTCAGCATTCGGTACAATTCAAACGGAAAAATAAACATATTCACTAGTTCATTCCAGCACTTCCACTTTCACCTAATTCTCTTTACTTCGGACACCTTTGACAGTCACACTTGTGGAATAGCAAATCCTGTATAAGGAGTAGAAGTCATTGGGAACTCATTTATGAAGTCATTTAGGAAATACAACTAGGAAACATGTAGATGGAGAGTTAGGTTTTCAAGACAAAAAAAGATTTTATAGCCCACTCGTTACTTAAATGTCTGTCAAATGTAAAAGAGCGGTCGGTGCAGCGTGTTATGTCTTGTAAAACTAACTCTTGCCATACACATCCTAAAATTGAATTTTTCTCTGACTATAACGGGAATATGATAATAAAATTTTTGTGGTATTGAATAGGTTCCGGCGCGCCCGTTCAGTCCGCAAGAATAATGAAGAAATTGTTCCCATCCATGAAACATCACCTTCACTACTTGTTTATAGTCGACGTACGTTCTCGTCACTTTTGATATGAGTTCTTTACATCTGTCTCAATGTAAATGAGAGAAAGAGTTAAACGCTATTCGTTTTTATTTGCGTCTCATCGCGTGAGTCTGGCGCGATGAGTCGCAAAATCGCGTGATTATGCGATAGGAACAAACTTTGGATCTGCGAATTTGCGACTTATTGCGCGTCTACCGCGCGATGAGTTGAAATTAAGTATGAATAGCGCTTTAATGACTAGCTGAATGAATTTGGTATAAAATTGTCAAGGAAGTAAATCACAAGTACGATATACATACAGTATGCAGTTAATAAAAAATGTAGCTAATAAACCTGTCTATCATATGACAAACCTACTAAAACGAGATACGCCGTCAGAAATTTTTATGTGCCCCTTAACGTGACAAAAAACCAAAATTTTTGTAAATTTCGTACATTTTTTTAGAAAATCAAATTTTTCACCGATCTACAGGTCGATGCGGGGGGGGTGGGTTCATGGGGTGATGATGACCGACCAATGACCCATCCATTGCCGCATACGGCAACTTTCTCCCATGGAGGCCATTTCGAGAATTTTGAGTCAAAGTTGACACCATGTTGATGTGAATGGACGATATAATCGAAGAATTACTAAGATCAAAATTTTTTAAATTTGCCTCAAATATAGCTCAAAATGACCGCAGTGAAACGTAGAACATGCATGTAAATTTTTACTTTGATAGCTTGTTTCTATAAAATGTTATGATTCGAAAATCGCAAAAAATTGGTCAAAAATTGTTTTTCAGAAAAAGTGAGTTTTTCAAACTTTGATCATAAATTTTTTATTGAAAGCGTGTTTCTAGGCCCGAAATATTTTGGCTCCATAACTACCTTTATTAGGGGTATCAAAAACCCCAATAAACCAGGAGATCGTTGTTTGGGCCGCTACCTGTAGATTTTCTCAGGCAAAGCGTTTTAAAGCTGAACTCGAAAACAGTGTTTATCAGTAATTCTGAAAAAAAACTATCTTAAATCCACGCTGTATTTTTTCACCACAAAAAGGGAATTACGTTACGATTACGACATTCCATGAAGCGATTTTAATTGAATCTCATGATGAAAAAAGAAAAGTTTCAAGTAACTTTTCTTCAAAAGTTGAATCACTTACTTGATGTAGACATCGAGGTATTTGCAGAGGTTCTCAGAAAGGATATGCTCCTTCCAATTCGATGCAGCTGCGTAGCCTGAAATACTATCATTTGTTGATAGATTAGTCAGCTGTTCTACTTCTACATACTTCTACTAATTGACAGAACCCATATCAAAATGTTTAATTTACAACTATAAATTTAAAATTTTCCACTTGTTCATATTTATGTAGTTACAGTATGTATGTACAAGTATGAACGTTCAACTTTCAAGGTGACACTATCCATGTACACCTGTTAACGCTGACCAACCTGCTTTGTGGTAAGTCAAGTACTTGAGTACTTTGTCAGCCAGTTTGGCGCCCCCCTCTTTCCAGTTCAGAACCTGAAATATCATGCGTGCACAACAAAAACTTGTGTAATTCCAATAATCAGAATGAAAATAATTATTTTTAAATGTTTTAATTAAAAAATGTAAGCATACCTTGAGCTTAATATATTCATCAACGCCGGCAGTGCTCGATGTGCAGTCAATCAGTACCAGACCGAGCACTCGATTCGGATAGAACAGACCAAAACGGCACAGAATGTTGGCGCCCGCACCTTCGCCGAACGCGATGATCGTTTTCACGCTTAATATTATTGGTTAAAAGGTAATTTGGGGAAAGAAGTTAACTAAAACCATTAATTTATGTATTTAATATTACTACTAAGTTAGTTATAATAGAGAGAGTTGAGTAACTTAATTTGATTGATCTAAATGAACCAACTTGAAATGGTCGAGCACATAGACTAAATCATGTGCCAGCCCGTCCAGTGTGGGAAACTCGTACCTGCATTCAATAAAGTGTTTACATGATAATAACAACAACAGCAACAACAACAACCACAACAACAACAACAACAACAACAACAACAACAACAACAACAACAACAACAACAACAACAACAACAACAACAACAACAACAACAACAACAACAACAACAACAACAACAACCATCATAAGCTCGCATTGAATAACTAACTTTTCAGGCAGTATTTCCTCGTTATCGTCCTGGCCCGGTAGGCAAACGTGAAGCCAAACCGACTTTTTCTTCACTTCTTTCATGTAGGAATTTTCCACGAACGGAATAATCGAATTATGATTTGTGCCAACATCGTGGACCGTCAGAAATACTACTTTACCGGCACGGTTGTCAATGTCACCCTGAAACAGGGACTCGCTCACTCACTCACGCACTCACGCACTCACTCACTCACTCACTCACTCACTTACTCACTCACTCACTCACTCACTCACTCACTCACTCACTCACTCACTCACTCACTCACTCACTCACTCACTCACTCACTCACTCACTCACTCACTCACTCACTCACTCACTCACTCACTCACTCACTCACTCACTCACTCACTCACTCACTCACTCACTCACTCACTCACTCACTCACTCACTCACTCACTCACTCACTCACTCACTCACTCACTCACTCACTTACTAACTCACTCACGCACTCACTCACTCACTCACTCACTCACTCACTCACTCACTCACTCACTCACTCACTCACTCACTCACTCACTCACTCACTCACTCACTCACTCACTCACTCACTCACTCACTCACTCACTCACCTGTACGTACACTTTCATAACACCGGAGTAGTTGCACGGGATTAGTTCGCAATGCAGTTTGTGAGTTTGGTTGTTGGACTGGCGGAGTACGTGCGAGCCAGACGCTTTCTCAGCTGAATGTCAGTGAATAAGTATAAAAATAAAAATAATAATAAACAATAAAAATAATAATAACGTATCAATTGTTGATTAATCAATTAAGAATGCATGAAGTGTATGATCAATCATCCAACCTGCATATGCCGTCATATCAGACATGATCGAGCCACGCGACTGAAACGTCTTATACGCGTTCTCTTTCGAGCTCATTGAGAAACTCATTTTGGTCTTGAAAACAAAACGAGCAGCACAACAGTAATTGTTTCACGATTGTTTGAGTAACTTCACGAATATTATTGTTTCCTTGAAAATTGGGAAGCTAAAAGGGTCATCAAACCGTCAACTACAAGGTTTCAATAATTATTTTGGGTATATAACACTATATAACAAAAAAAGTACCGTTGTTGCATCACATACTTTCAAAAGTACTTTCTCCATATCGTATTTGGCGATCGTATTTGGCCTACAGAGTATGAATCATTAATGCATTTAGGGCGTTCCACAAAACGTGTAGCAAAACTTTTACACAAGATTCCACAAAACCTTTTCAGCAATTTTGATGAACAATAATAACAGTTCAAAATGATAATGGTAGTATTTTTGTAAGATACGGTATTGCACGTATTTTCGCAAGTCAAATATAAACAACGTTCGTTGCCTCATTTAATTAATTGATCAATCTAATCATCTAATCGCACAATTAATCTGCATTTGAATAGGTTTCTACAAACACTAACGGTCAGCACTAAACCAAGTTATCATAATTGATTAAATACAAACTGTAAGTACAGTACATATATACGTAGTGAACACAATAAAGAATGCTCACCACCTGTTGGTCAGACGGCAGGTGCTTTCGCTGATTCCATTATATGCACATGTGGAATTTATTTTCTACACAGTATAAAACTGGAATGTTAGAATGTTCGAAACACACTTACACCCATATCACAGAAAGTTAACACTCGTCCACTATCTTACACTCGTACACAAGTAAAAATTTGCAGCGTGATTTTATAGCATGTGCTGATCTGTAAAATTATAAAATTTGATATCAAATGAAGCGTCCGTTAATGTACAATCATGATGACAAGAAAAAGTTTCGAAAAACACAAGGAAATAAAAAATTGAACCAGAATTAAATCTACACCTGTCCATATACTCGTACATATACTCCTGCATATACTCGAGTGCAACCGAAACATCATGTACAACGTGGCATGCATCCTCTACACGTAAAAACTTTGCACTCGAGTGTTTGCTCTGTGTTACACCCGAGTGTTACTTGAAACATCTACTTGAAACGTGTGGTATTGTTTTGTACTCGAGTGTAACGATTGTGTGTTGGACTAAACTCGATGTTTCGGTTGCACTCGGGTATAAACACGAGTGTATGGACGAGTATAATTTTATAATTGGGTCTTATTTTCTTTCAGTCGCGTTTGAGGGAAACTTTTTCACTTTTTCTAGTGATGGAAAGCCTAGCCATTACAGCCAAATAAAATGGGTTCTAAATGTGACATGCAAATGCGGAAAAATCGGCATTCAAAATTATGCTTGTGGACGAGTGTAAGCCAATGGACGAGTGTAACTTTCTGTGATATGGGGGTTAGTCTTCTCAATTGAAAAGGAAACTGACATTGAAAGTCCACTGTTTTTACTCGTATAAAATGCGACTGTAAAGTTATGCGAAAAGTAAACTTACTATAGCCTCGTCAATTGGTTAGGAGACAAATTTGAAAGCCCTCCGTTTTCCCCTGCTTCAGGCCACTGTTTGGTTACGCGATCAGATCAGTGGTTACACAGTTTTACGTCTGCTATTAGACGGAATAACCATAAAAGTCACCGAAAGAAAGGCGCGCATTCGAATGCAATATCGTAACGATATGAGAAGGGTATAGTATAGAGTATGTATATAACATAGTGTTCTACATTGAATCGGAGACTAATTTCAAATTTGCGCCAATCTGATATGCAGTTTTCTCAGATATTTCATTCGTGTATGCTTATTAGAAAGTATCTTCGATATCAGAGCGTATTTCTCTTCAAAATTCAGTAAATACATATATCTGCATGGAATAGTTTTACAACGACGGGACGCATTCAAATTTAGTTTCCTAATCAATTAAGAGCGCTATACAGTACGTGGGCTACTGTAGGAATGTGAGTTTGATGACACTTCCTGTTATTACGATGACAGACCGGATACTTTAATGAGTGTCACTGGCAGACGGACTGCCATTTATTATTGACTATTCTTGTCGACTAACAATATGTTATTTAATATTGTTTTCTAACTAATGTTTGGAAAAAATATTCAGTTTTACAAAAAATTGCAGACAGAATAATTAGATACTTTAATAGTAAGTAGATTATAAAACTGACTGTTTTCGAACCACATGTATTGTTTCATAAGGACGTGTTTTTAGCAACAATTTGAGAACATACGTGATCGAAGCAAATGCAGCATTTCAGCAAAGTGCACAGGAACAACGTTTCAACACCGAAAACCACCTACGACTTAGCTAGACTATACTGAAATTGTGGGAACATGGAAAGCTGCTACACTCACTATTTACTATACCCCACGATTCATTCCATAATTCATACGGCTTTCTCGTAACGTAGTAGTACCCATGTTGACATATAAGAAATGGTACGTAGTACCCATGTTGACATACATACATATAAGAAATGGGTGGTACTGCAAATGTACGAAACTGATTGGTAATGCCCCGGTTAAGGCACCTTGTGACTCATGTTGTCACATGCTTTACTATGTACACTTTAACAATGAAACATCACTCGTTTAACACATTATCAAATCTTTTCTCATCAATGTCTGAACTTCACTACTTACTGGACGCAAATAAATAATCTAATAAAATATAATAATAAGTTCAAAATGAATAACAACGGGTCAGTTTGAATGTGGGTTGTATTATTGGACGGTCACGTATGCATGCAAAAAGCAATACATCATGAACATATGCATGCGCATTTGCGAGTGTCATTTCAGCAGCTTTATTATAACGTCCGTATCAACGTACGAAAGCAACGAGGCCAACAAAACTCATGTGACCTGCCTGACCAGTCAGTCACTATGGATGTCGGATAGTATGTATGCCTCGGTATCTACGTACATACAGACGTACATATGTACCTAACACAGTACTTGAGCTGATGTTTCAGCGACTGCCGCAGAGTGACACATACACATACACAAGTACATATACAGTATGTACGTTATTCACTTTTTAGTCGCCGTAGCACGTGCTCACTGAACGATCGATCCACGTGATATTAGACAAGATCGAGTGAGCGATTGAGTGAGTGAGTGAGCAATTGAGTGAGTGAGTGAGTGAGTGAGTGAGTGAGTGAGTGAGTGAGTGAGTGAGTGAGTGAGTGAGTGAGAGAGTGAGTGAGTGAGTGAGTGAGTGAGTGGGTGAGTGAGTGAGTGAGTGAGTGAGTGAGTGAGTGAGTGAGTGAGTGAGTGAGTGAGTGAGTGAGTGAGTGAGTGAGTGAGTGAGTGAGTGAGTGAGTGAGTGAGTGAGTGAGTGAGTGAGTGAGTGAGGTAGTGAGTGAGCAAGCGAGCGATGGAAGGATGTTTTTTCGTCTGTTTTTTATATTATTCACACAGCAAATGAATCATC
>CAXIWR010000573.1:0-15376 GCA_964036265.1 Daptonema setosum | reverse complement strand
AGTGAGTGAGTGAGTGAGTGAGTGAGTGAGTGAGTGAGTGAGTGAGTGAGTGAGTGAGTGAGTGAGTGAGTGAGTGAGTGAGTGAGTGAGTGAGTGAGTGAGTGAGTGAGTGAGTGAGTGAGTGAGTGAGTGAGTGAGTGAGTGAGTGAGTGAGTGAGTGAGTGAGTGAGTGAGTGAGTGAGTGAGTGAGTGAGTGAGTGAGTGAGTGAGTGAGTGAGTGAGTGAGTGAGTGAGTGAGTGAGTGAGTGAGTGAGTGAGTGACAATTAATTATCAAAAATTACTTACATATGTTTCGAAGAGCAGTTCACTTTTTCAGTTGAAGAATTTAGAAAAAATAAAAAGTAAAAGTTGACCTGAGCGTTCCGCAAAGCGATATGATATTCTGCAACAGATTTTACTTTTTATTGACAAAGATAACAAGCGATAATTGACTTTGGAATGTGAAATAAAGCAAATGAAAGATGATGCAGAAAAAAATTGTATCGATTGAAGCTAATGTATGAGTATGGTAAAGCTTTTTTATTATGACCAGATCGAAATTCGTACACATAGAAAGTACACGTCTTGCATAATGATATGACTAATGGACTTAACTAATAGCATGACTAGAATAATTGTGTATAAAGCTTGGTCAGGGTATCTTGTTACTAAATATTTTACTGAAAACCTTGTATTGAACAATTAATAAGTTTAATAGTATGTTTTACAAATGTAATGTGAAAAGCAGAAAAGCTCAAATGCGCGCCGAAATTTGAATGCGCGCCAAAAGGATTGCGGTAAAAATTTCGGAGTAACGAGAAACTGTGACCGGACTCTACAGTAATGAGAGAGCAAGAAATGTGACAGCAAGCCGGCAAATGGGAAATAAATATCCACTTATTACTTCAGGTTATTTCAGGCACAAGAAGAACTGTGTGGATTCGTATAGCGTATTCAGGGTTTCTTGTTAGTCGAAAACTTTTCAAATTCAAATCTGTTTATGGCGCGCTTTCAAATTTTCGAGACAAAATTTTTTTCCCATAACATTTAGATAATTTACAAATATTCACATAACACATTGCATACGTGCGACACTGGCCCACAAAATTAATTTTCGATAACAAGAAACCCTGACCAAGCTATATCAAGGATCGAAAAGGCAAATCCCGGACCGCAAGGCAGCTAGTATTGCGCTCCGCAAAGTTAAGCTATCCAGAACGCTAGCTGCAATACTCAAAATTATCTACTAATCCTCACATCTATAGCTTGGTCAGGGTTTCTTGTTATCAAAAATGAATTTTGTGGGCCGGTTACGAACGTATTCATTGAGTTAGGTGCAATTTTTGTATGTTATCTAAATGTTA
Source organism: Daptonema setosum (assembly GCA_964036265.1). Lineage (NCBI taxonomy): Eukaryota > Metazoa > Nematoda > Chromadorea > Monhysterida > Xyalidae > Daptonema > Daptonema setosum. Next base: position 14,032 of record CAXIWR010000573.1, on the reverse strand, counting down.
CGGGAAAAAAGATTTTTATTCTTGAAAATTTAAAAGCGCGCCAAAAACAGATTTGAATTCAAACTGCGCGCCAAAAAGTTTTGGCTAACAAGAAACCCTGGATACGCTATACACATCGCCAGACTAACGGCACTTTTCCTCACTCCGGGTGTTCGCTTGCAGACACGGAAATTCTGTAATGTGAAACATGCATGTTATAATAAAAGTTTTTAATTAAACTCTGCATCGTCGAGCGCACGACCATAGTTTGACTGAGCTGCATCACAATGGGATAGTGATCGCTCAGCTTAACTTCGGTTACGACTTGCCAACGATTGCCGTCTGCTACTAGGTCACTGGTGCACAGACTCACGTCAGGGCACGTGTCCGTTTGCCCGCTGTGTTGTGCCCAGCGTGTATTGTGTATACGGTCGTTCAGCACATGCAGTTTGAGGTCCAGACACGCGCTTGCCAAGGCCTCACCGCGACTCTTTTCTCTGATTATCTCCGCCGCACACGGCGGCTCCCATAACTTGTGATGAGCGTTGGCGTCACCCAGATACATACACGACGGACTGGTGCGTCCTGCCAGTCGGGCACGAACAGTCGCGAACGCCGTTTGATAGGGTGACATTTGATTATTGGTATTCGCTGCATAGTAGTTGACGACGGTCAGGTGTTGCCGGTTGGCGAGTCGCACTTGGACGGCCAACAGTTCTATGTTGCCGAAATCAGTACTCCTGATCCTGAATTCCGTTGCTTCCAGGTCATCGCGTACGAATGTTATCAGTCCTCCACCGCCGTTGCGCCATATACAATCACGACGGAACACAGAGTAACCTGGAACATACAGTAATCTGCGACATACAGTAACCTGGAACACAGTAATCTTTGACATACAGTAACGTGGGGCATACAGTAACATGGAACACACAGTAATCTGGGACATACAGTAACCTGGAAAATACAGTAATCGGGTATATGCAGTAACACGGGAAAATTAACAGACTTGGTCAGAAATACAGTAAACTGGGATATATGTACAATATTCTGGAACATACTGTAACCTATAACCTGCAGTAACCTGATAACAATAGCTGGATCTGGTAATTAGTAATCTGGTTGTTCAGCTTGGTTTCCTGTATGACAGCGATGTCGATCTTGTGTTCGCGTAGGATTTTTGCTAGATCACTCAGCTTTTTTCTGATACCTCTAACATTGTACTGTAGTATACGCAGCGGACGTGCCGCAGTCCTTTGGTATTCATCATAACGACTCCGTATACCTAAACTTAGAACATTGATTTTTCTGACGACAATCGCAGTAACTGAGCAAGCCAAATACAATCTATGTACAGGGTGTACCAAAAAAAATGACAACACTTTGAAGCTGAATAACTCTCGGCACAAAGATTAGATTTGATTGAAATTTTCAGGTATTATCATCAGCATACTAACTTAAAACAATATATAAAACCAAGGTGATCGAACAATCACAGTGGCGACCAAGCATTAATGTTTGCCAAAATGCGTGTGGGTCAAAAACCGAGCGATTCATACATGAACATTCAGAACATGGTTTACCCGTGACTTGTAAAACAATAAACTCAGTTATTTTAGTCTGTAATTAATGAAGAGTCTTTTTTACTCTTTCTGAAGCATTCGCAGTTAAAAATTTTTGTATTTTGTATTTCACTGGATAAAAACTTGTTTCAGAGGTGAAAACTGCGTGCATCTTCTTCTGACATTGAAAAAGTGCTTATTTGCTAAATTAAAACGAAAAAGTAAAAACCAATTAAATAAAATGCTTAAAAACAACCGATAAACTTTAATTAAACGTGGAATTTCTACTAATGGCTAGAAAAATCTAATGTTTCATTTATAACGTGCATATCATCCCTTGAATATGCATGCACGATTAGGCGGTTTTTGACATTTTGACAATCCCTTTGCTGGGCACAGTCGATTGCAACCAACCAAAAGTGTCATTACCACTGGCATTGGCCTGCTGGACGATCGGTGGTGTCGGCGCCATCGACGGCCGACCTGGTCGCATCGGTCGGATGTTCTGCGATTTGGGATCGACGAATGTGACACAGGTCGAGTTGCCATAGATGTCGACTAGCACGTACAGCGGTAGGTTAGTGTTGATGCCACTAAAATTAGGTCCAGTCTTTCCAGGTTTTATTCAGGTTTACCGCCGCAATGGCAACGAGAAATTCCGATTCACACAAATAACGGACTTTCCAAGACTACAACTATGTACATACTATAATAGTTATGTTGTATCCAGTTGGTGTAAGAACAAACTTTGTATATCCTTTTCACAAGCTGATCATTGAATCATTTCGGTTCCGTGATGATATTTTAGGCGATTTTGAACAACAAATTAAAGTGATATGTATTCTACGTTACTGAAGTGCTGAACTGATAAATCGAAAAAAACATTTAATTTATTGGTTGGAATTTATTCAAACCATATAAAAACAAGCAACTAAAAATGACCTGAAGGCATGGGGAGTAACGAATATGGTTCAACCCTGGCAAGCCCAATCGTGAAAAAGTATGAGACAAGAAAGTTTTAGTCTCATACTCTAAATAGTCTGATCGTGAAAAAGCAGGAAGCAAGATTTGTGATGAATCAAGAAAAATGTTTGTACTTCATTAAATCAAGAATCAAACCAAATTACACAAAACAAATTTGGAACTTTTCGGTGAAAACTAAATCATCTTTATTCCGTCCAGCTCCATGTGAGCATGGTTCATTTTCTTCGGTTAGTGTGACGGGTCTGCCACAAAACTTTTTAATTTCTCTTTCAGTTCAATAATGAAGTATTTTTTTTGTAAGATATTTTTTATTGATCACTTAAGAACAATCGTAATGATTACCACTCCACTCGTGAAAAGTTCCAAATATGTTTCGCGTAATTTGGTTTGATTCTTGATTTAATGAAGTACAAACTTTTTTCGTGATTCATCACAAATCTTGTTTCCTGCTTTTTTACGATCAGACTATTTAGAGTATGAGACTAAAACTTTCTTGTCTCATACTTTTTCACGATTGGACTTACAGGATTGAACCATATTCGTTACTCCCCATGCCTTCAGGGCATTTTTAGTTGCTTGTCTATAACTTTTTCATGTGTGAACAAATTCTACTTAGACTGTAGAAAAGTCACAAACCGCTTAATGAGCTGAAAAAATCATAGGATTTATGAACTTCAACCCTGCAATAACTTTAGATTTTCAAGTGTTGAAGTACAGAAAAAATCGTGAGCACCGGGATCGTTAGCGAGCCCCTTTTTTCTTATACATAGAAGAAGTCATTAAATAGTGACAGAATGATGTAAAAAGTCCCAGAAAAATAATATATATTTTTAAAAGCTGCCTTATGATTTCTAAAATAGACCGTTGTAGTTCGAGAGCAGTGTATAATATCAAAAATGTAACAGTTTACCATTTTCGTTGTTTTTGATTTATAGGGGTATGAACCCAGAACCATCCGTGTAACATGCAAACCCACTATCCACTTGACTACATTGGCCAAAATTATAATATTAATTGGTTCGGATCATCAAACCTAGTTTCCAATCATAAATTTATCATTACATCTACTGTAAAAGTGACTTAAAAATCTGACTCTTATTAGGTTAGCGCCGAGGTGTACTTAACAGCAGACGCTATGTACCATGTCTCTTGAAAAAAATTCCTCACTTCAAGACCATTTATAATACGGTTTTGAGGTGTTTTAATGATACTGGTTCATGTCTACAAACAAAGAAAAAAAATTCTCTGAAAAAAATTTTTGGCCCGTTTTTCTTCATTCTTGTACTTTTTGACGGATCATAAAAATTTGTTTAAAAGTAGTGATCAGGTTTAAAAAATTTTTTTGTCAGAAGTGTTCTCCCTCTAATCATCCTCTTAAAATCAAGTTTGTCATGTTTCTGTATAAATAAAATTTTTGGAATCCAATGTGGCTGAAACAACGTGAATGAGGGAACTTGAATTTTTCCCGTTTTTGACGGCTCATAAATACTTTTTTTGAGTATAGGGAAGCAATTATCTTCTCTGTTTTGGATACATCTTCAGTCACTCTGAACATTCTATCAATACGAAGGACTTCAATAATTTAAACCTCACAATAATAAGTTTCAAATGGGCAAAAATCGTCAACGAGGTAGAAATTTTAAATTGTCTGTTTTTCAGAATTTTCGGAAAATACAATAGTTTTATTGGAAAATGAGTCAAAAAAGACCATAATGAAATTTTATTCCGCGTCGAATGAGCCCATTTTGAAGATCATTCGGACTCCCGCCATATTAGTAATTTAGCTTTCCTGAAAAATGTCCTTATTTTTTTCCTCTATGTACCCCCTTGCCAGTTTTGCGTGTTTCTCGATACTGAAAAGTTAATTAGCGGATCGTACTAAGACATGTGTCGTACACATTCAGATGAAATTTCGTTGTGATCGGATCACCCTATCGCTCATACAACAATTCTTTCTCCATTTTGCCTGCGATTTTTCACATTTTTTTCATCAAATCCCTCAAAAATAGTGAAAAGCTTTATCCGATCTACGGGACACTCCGGAAAACGTGTCCTGGGCATGATTTTGACCTACGTACCAATTTTCAGCCGTATCCGTTCGGCCCAACTTGCTGACACCATTTTGGGTTGATTAAAAAAACGGAAAATCGCATTTTCATCGTTTTTGGACCTGAAAAATGAAAATTCATCCCTATCAAGTAAAAAACAGCCAGGAAGATGTAAAATCGCACGAGAAAACCGATGAAACAGACTAGAAATTGATACGATAAGGCTAGATCGAGATATCCGCAAAAAAGCTTATCTTAATCGAACCATATTAAGGGATAAATAATCAAAATGCAATTCGTCAACCTAAGGAACTGTCCCTTCCATGATCCGTCCATGCCATAGTACATGTCGCCACTACGCAGCACAATAAAGTGCAACAACGCGTCCTGTTTGCAGTAGCGTTCGGGCAGTCTCTTGCCCCATGTGCCCTCTTTCGACGTAAGACACGCGAATCTATCATTGGTGACGAAATAGAGCACAAACAAAAAGAATCAAAGATGGAATAATGAAAAAAAAACTATTTATCCATCATATCAGACCCGGCAGGAGTCCAATTCGATATTTCAAAATGAAGGTTGGCTGACTGTCTCGGTTTTCGCGAGATGATGCTACGGGCTACTACCGCTTCATGAAAAAAAAGAAATTATAATCCTTGCGTCAGAGTCATATGAGCATAGAAGCATATGCGAAATAAGCCTAGAGTACAGGCTTTTTAATTCAAATGTAAACTCGACACTGGTATTATTCACTCTCACTCAATCTCAATTACTGGAAGAAACAAATTTTGTACCGAATACATAACAACTGAAGAATGATAAAACTTGATAATAGTGTAGCAGTAGTATAACGTAACGTACTCAACGCTCAACGGCAACGCTCCATCCAGTTCCTCTGGATCCAGATTCGTGACACCGAACCGGATTACACCGGCCCAGTCGACGGAGACTTCGGTAAACTTGAGACAGACCAACTGCGAGACGGCGATCGGACGAGCACTGAAAGCCAGGCCCTGAAACAACACTTTTAATGTTATATTTATACATAAATAAATATGGGTCACGTATGATGAATGAGTAAATTGTTGTGCATGCATGTTTGCATTCGAACAAAGAATACAACTCAACCAATCCAGAATCAAAACTAAATTGTTCAATTGAGACTTCTTCATTACTGCGATACAGCTATCACTTTCAAGGCACATAACCACCATATTAGAATGGTGTTTTACTGTTTTTGTAGTGGCCTGGCCAGAGCAACGCGTTCGGGTCTGTGTCGCAAATCCGGTTTCAAACCAGGACTACCAGTGGACTACAAAGCCAGAAATAATATCCAACCCAAAAGCTCTCATATCGTGTTGCCGTCCTGCCCGCTTGTGAGATACGCACATTCTCGCCACAAACTGGGTGAAACGTGGGAACAGCCGATGGGTCGACCACCGACGCTGATTTGCCGCCTAACGACGATGAAAACATGTCCGTTGAGGTCGTCGGAGACAAAGTTGACGTTTTTCGATTGGATGACAACGAAGAATCTGTCATGAAAAAATATTAATTGATTGATTCGGTTAAGTGGGTTGACGGAGTGGCACTGGCAGGGCCATGATCATGATCTACTACGTGCGATCGGCACAGCTCATGGACAAGAACATACATACTCTGACTGAAGTTAAGGTCAAGTACAAATACTTTGATCCTGCGTCTCTACCACTAAACACATCTCTAACTGAGCTTATTACACGGATAATTTTATCAGGGAGTTGGGACTTTCACCCAATTTCTGACACAAGCGAACTTTACCGTTCTAGCAGGATTGTACCGTTGTAAGGGGGGCAGCGGGTGGGGGGGGGGGGACGGGTAGAAAGTAATGGAATACCGTGTAACCCACCTATTCTGCAGAGCAGACAGATCAACTTTAAGTATTTTGAAGTCCTCGTTGCCTTCATTATGTCAAATGAACTTGAAACTTGAATGATATAACAACAGACGGCTGGATTGCAGTTTTGGGATCCGAACCCCTATTTGACCAGACCCCTATTTGACCAGTCAATTAGGGGTCGGTCAAATAGGGGTCGGTCAATTAGGGGTCCAGCCTCCATAGACCCCTATTTGGCCATGGTAAAATAGGGGTCGGTCAAATAAGGGTCGGTCAAATAGGGGTCCAAGAGGACAATAGACCGCTAATTGATAATGTGGTAATGGGGATCCCCTGTTTGATAAATCTGTTCAATTGATGCGCCCGCAACTACAGGGTGTCCCATTCTTTTGTCCCGATGTTGACGGCTCCGCATTTGAGTTGTACTGAACCAATATGGCAGAATTTTTTTTCTGGAATAGAAGAGTCTTTGGCAAGTTGTTTGATACCTACAAGAAGTTCATTCGACAACGGTAGCTAATTTTACAAGCCATCGAAAAAACTGCCAGTTTTGACCAAAAATGTTTCATTGTTTTTTGTTTATCGAGCAAGGAACATAACAAAATAGCATCAATCACAAGGCACTGTGAACAGAAAATCATGTGTAGTAACAATATTAAAGAAAAAAAGCAAATAAACCGACTTGTTAACTTCTGGACTTGGATACACCGAGATCGAGGCATAGCTTTCAGGGCTGCATAGCGGGTGTCCACGGAAATGGCACCCGTCTCTTATGTGATAAAGATACGTCATTGACCTGAAATCTCGGGTCTTCTCGCGTACACGCACTCCTTTAGATCACCTTACAAGCAGGAGTTCATCGGGGCCAGATCTGGTGACTACCCGAGATTGGCTTGACGAGACCTTTAAACAGAGGAGGACCACTCAATTGGCCTGCCAGGTCATCAGACCTGACCACTCTGGACTCTTGTTTGTCAGGTGATTTAAAAAATCAGCGCAGCGCATAATCACGTGGAACCCCGAGAATTTGGGTCAGTTACTCCACTTTATCACCGAAGAGATTGGTGCCATGTCGGTGGACACAGGCCATGCAGCCCTGAAAGCTGTGCCTCGTCGATGGGAACGATGCCGAGATCTTGGTATACCAAAATCGAAGTTAAAAAGTCGGGTTATTTTCTTTTTTCTTTTATGTGGTTATTACCTATGATTTTCTGTTCACAGTGCCTTGTGATTGATGCTATTTTGTTATGTTCCTTGCTCGATAAAAAAAGTATGAAAAATTTTTGGCCAAAACTGGCAGTTTTTTCGATGGCTTGTAAAATCAGCTATCGATGTCGAATGAACTTCTGGTAGGTATCAAACAAATTGCCAAAGACTCTTCTATTCCAGAAAAAAATTTCAGCCATATTGGTTCAGTATAACTCAAATGCGAAGCCGTCAACATCGGGACAAAAGGATGGGACACCCTGTAGATAAGGAAGCAAACCCACTCACTCACTCATTACAAACCCCAAAGATTTTTCGAATTAGGTTTTTTCTCGAGCAACATTACTATTCCATGTAAAGTTTTACTGCCTGCGAGCCCCCGATGACCTATCGTAAGGCTGGTCGCTCGGACAAGCGCGCTAGGCCACGCAGGGGAGATTTCAATATTTCTTCCTGCATGTGTTGTAGCATAGTCACAATGTGTACTATGTGCACTATGTAATCCAAAGTTCAAGAATAGAGTACTGCTTAACGATAGTATCAACCCTGCCGACTATGAACGTGGAATGATGATTAAAGACGGTAAAACGGGCTCCGTATCTACGCCAGTTAATTTGGATGTGTTCCAGTCAGGTGCTTTTTTGCCAGATAATGTTCACTGTACGCTGCGATTCTATCCAGCCCATTCGGAAACTTGCTTGTTGGAAACTTAACTGCCCACAGATGTGTCTATGAGTTTGAAACTCACAGTTTCGCATGGTTATTTACACGTGCCAAGATGTCGACTGAACGCTGTTATTCCTCCTACCATCAAAGTAGACTATGAGTGTGTTCAAGTTTTAAATTATTTACACCAGAAGTCGATGACAAATTTTTTGCATTCACTAAACACTAGTCGTCTCCCGAAAAAGATTGCCATGGTAATCCTCCGAGAAAACCAGTATAATGGTGATCCACATGACTCTGGCCATGTGTTCGGACATCATAACGTTAAGAACATAACTGTTCAGTGTAATGGTCAGATTCTTCCATCATCAGGTGGAATGAACATGGATCCCAAGCAAAAACATTTTCATGAACCTTATTCGGCTGTGTTCGAGCAATTAAATGCCGTCAATCCATTGTTTGACATGACAACTTTCGATAATGGAAATGCAGTATATGGAGTTTCTCTGACGTCAGCTGTCCAACAAGAACGACTTAAGAAGTCACAGGGTACCTGTGACATTGATATCACTTTTGCTGAAACTCCAACGGAAAATCTAATAATCCTGATGTTCTGTTATTATGATTCTTAGTTCACCATAGATCGACAAGGTCAATTTCAAACCGGTATTGACATTAAGTGAGGAATGTCTTACTTTTTTATTGCATATAATAGTGTGAATCACACCAATATTTATTATAATGACAACTTGCGACTTGAAACTGAAATCGCCGTCCTGCGTAATTAAAACGGGCGGCTCTAATTGTGGAAAAACATATTTAATTGAGAACCTGCTAAAAACCATCAAGACTGCTTTCAACGCCCGTTATCTGAGGTTCATTGGGTACACGCCAAACATGCTGATGATCAATTGTTGTTCGAAAGACTTCTGATGCATTAAAAAAAGATAATATACCAATTAAATTTCATGGAAGTTATCCTGACGAAGCCATCCGAGAGAATTCATTGTTTTCTAATTCATCTGCTTATCATAAACGTGTTGTATTTGATGACGTCTCTCAAAATCCCAATATATTTCCTCGCTTTTCGATATTTGGAACATTCTAAGTCATCACCAAAACTATACTGCAATACTCGTAATTCAAAATTTGTCTGGTTCTACACCATTGCAAAAAAGCTGTTTGTCAACTCTTTTGCGAAGTACTAATTATCTTGTTTTGTTCGCCAGCAGGCGTATGCTGCCTGTCATTAAATCTATATCAAACAACTATTTTCCCGTAGAAAGTTTTCGTTTGTTAGAACCATTTAATTACATGCTTAAGCAAAATAACATTCATCAATATGTTGTCATTGATTTTACAACAGAAAACGAGCTGCTCACTGTAAGAGAAGGTGGTTTCATACCATCACATCAGTGTTATGGATATCGAATCAAAAACCGAACGAGTCCCGTTGACACGAAAGTTCAACATGACACGTTTGGTTAAACTGCTTTCTCCTCATATTAACGACAGTGGTATGATTGTTTATCCTGGAAAGGATAGTGAAAAACAGCGTACAGGATCCCCTGTACAAGCTTTGATTGCTTATTTAAACGGTGATAATCATGAAAAACCATTGGATTTTGAAATTTGTCTAGCACTTGTTAATAAATTGTATTGAGCATCAATAATTTTTTTTTTCATAAACAGTTTCGTATTGGTATTGATTAATGAAGGTTGGGGCCCGCCGCCGCCGCCGCCGCCGCAATTGCTTATTTCAGTAATGTAACCTCTGATGAGGGGGACAGAAGTGGGGCCGCGAGCTAGTCTATGTGCAGTGTTCAAAGGGGAAACGGTATATGCTGTAACAGGTAAAAGAGGACCCTGCGAGATTGGACAAACGATTAGGCGGTTAACACTGTAAGTATCCATAGGCCCAGACCGTTCTGTACTACTTTGAATTTCTCACACATTATTGCGTGGTGGCCGGTGTGATTGTCTGATCCCTTTGGTTTTATGAATTTTTCTAAGTTAGTATGTTGATTATAATACCTGAAAATTTGAATCAAATCTGATCTCTGTGCAGAGAGTTATTCAGCTTCAAAGTGTTGTCATTTTTTTGGACCACCCTGTATGTTGATATTGCATACACTAAAGCTGATGGAGCCCTTGAAAAACTGTTTCATTCATCATCAGCTCATACGAAAGTCTCCCATTTGATGCTACATGACGAATACTCATCAACGCAGCACACCAGTTAGAAAGGGAATCTTAATTTAAAGATGCTAATTTGTGAGGAAGCATTCAGTTGAGATTTCATGAGGTGATATAAAGTTAAGTTGCAAGCAGGAATGAATGAATCCCGAGTGATTTCGTGGTGTAAGATTTCAAGAAACCTATTAATTGAACCATACGGTGGTCAATGGTTCAGTCGGCCAGTCCATTTCAAGCGTGAAAACAATACCATACCTGGTTGGGAAGGGTCAACGTAGGCACGAGGAGCAGTGGAAGGATGGCAAGAAACGGAGCGTGACGGCTGAGCACGAGGCGGAGAAGGGACTCTCTCAACAGGATAAGTTGACGGATGACCTGCAAGCGTAATAAAACTCATCCTGCTCAAGTGAAGAGAAGAGGACTAATGACCAATCTAGTTTTTACACATAAAAAATAAGCTTACTCGGTATCCGATTGTCATAGTAGTAGACCGTACTCATTGATAAGATGATACCTTTTTGATGCAAAAAAGAGCGCTTAGTTTCTACTTCGGCGGATGATGTACAGGGTGGGCCAAAAAAACGACTACACTTTGATCTGACCTAGAGGTGGCTGTGTCCAATCTTTTGACGTTTTCAACATATATTAACAACATAATAACTTAGTTTTTCTACAGTTTTTAATATGATATGTTGACTCTAACAAAAGTTGTGCACGTGCTTGCAAAAAAAAGTCTCGCGCATTTTTACAACAGCTTATAATGGGACTTAACTACGATTTTTATCAATTTTTGACTATAATTTTCATCAAAAACTATCGAATCAATCAAATTTAGTGTATGATTGAATTAACCCTATTTTAATTCAGACTAAAAGTTCGAAAACACGCTTAACACAGGTCATACTCTAATGAACGCCACTTTCTCAGTTTTTCATTTAGAATTTTCACTTACGTTTCAAAACTGATTTTTTTAAATGAAACTCATCTAATTAAGCGGGAAAAGGTTAACTGTACTGAAAAATACCCCAAAAAACAACAGAAGTCCATGTTTCAGTGACAAATCTCATCGTAGGGACAATATATCGTATATGGCTGTGTATTGCTGTTGTAAAAACGAGCGAGCAACTTTTTCAGTCAAACGTGCTCATTACTCTCAAACCCTAACCGATCCTACCGAAATTCTCAATATAACTAAGTTCATATGTTGTTAACATATGGTGAAAATGACAATTGTTAAAATTCGTCACAGCAATTTTTATATCAGATCAAAGCTTGTTTGTTTTTTTTGGCCCACCCTGTATATCGGGCGGCGAATGAAAACTGCTGAGAGGTAACTGTTTCTTCCGTTTATGACTTTAGAAAGCTTTTCATAAAAAGAAATAGCATTTACAACACATCCGCGCATTTCGTGCGCGCAAAAGTCTTAATCGTACGTATTCGCGTAGTCAATTATGCAGTCTTTATTACTCTAACCAAAATGTGAAATAGGGGCGTGATTTCTTGAACGTCTCGAAGAACGGATTTCTTCATCCAATGAATCTTTGACTCTATCCACGTAGTCTTAAAAAGTAAAAATCAGCGGTAAAGTGAGTACCGCAGTTTAGGTCGATCAATCTAATAATTTAGGGATGTGAGTGAGTGAGTGAGCAAATTTTTTTGAGTTGAGGGACTCTACGTAAGTTACTGTATATAAGTGAGGGACCAACTCGGTACTATCCCACAACGAAGCAGACCCGGTTTGCCTTCATTCTCATACAAAGATATCAGCTGAGGTTTTGTATATATGTTGTGACGATTGAGGTATTCAGCCTGCGACATCGAAATTACCAAATTAACTTCACAGTAAAAATAAACTGGTCTTGTGGTATTTGGAATGGAATAAATCAGTTGCATGCGCTGGACGGGTTGCCAAAGTAGAAAAACCGTTTCTCTAAAACGTTATTGACTAGAAACGCAAGTAATTTAAAACTAATTTTTAAATTTAGATATCACTGTTGCACTTTTATTTGATCGTTATCGAGCAACCAATACTTGAGGACTGCAAAAGTCGGACGGTTGTACTAACCTGTTTAGGTCCGATTCCATAGATGCCCGTCAGCGCCATTGTGTCTGTAATGTAATGCTAATATTTTTTAATTGTTTAGCGATTATTTCTGTATTGTACTGCTGTCATTTCTGTGATGAACTGCCATTTGCTCTGTAATGTGATCGAACAATCACAGCGGCGACCACGCATTAATGTTTGCCAAAATGCGTGTGGGTCAAAAACCGAACGATTCATACATGAACATTCAGAACATGGTTTACCCGTGACTTGTGAAACAATAAACTCAGTTATTTTAGTCTGTAATCAATCAAGAGTCTTTTTTACTCATTCTGAAGCATTTACAGTTAAAAAATTTTGTATTTTGTATTTCATTGGATAAAAATTTTTTTCAGAGGTGAAAACTGCGTGCATCTTCTTCTGACATTGAAGAAGTGCTTATTTGCTAATTTAAAACGAAAAAGTAAAAACCAATTAAATAAAATGCTTAAAAACAACCGATAAACTTTAATTAAAAGTGGAATTTCTACTTATGGCTAGAAAAATCTAATGTTTCATTTATTACGTGCATATCATCCCTTGAATATGCATGCACGATTAGGCGGTTTTTAACCCATGCGCAATTTCGCACACATTATTGCGTGGTGGCCGGTGTGATTGTCCGATCACTTTGGTTTTATAAGTTTTCCTAAGTTAGTATGTTGATTATAATACCTGAAAATTTGAATCAAATCTGATCTCTGTGCAGAGAGTTATTCAGCTTCAAAGTGTTGTCATTTTTATGGACCACCCTGTATGTTGATATTGCATACACTAAAGCTGATGGAGCCCTTGAAAATCTGTTTCATTCATCATCAGCTCATACGAAAGTCTCCCATTTGATGCTACATGACAAATACTCATCAACGCAGCACACCAGTTAGAAAGGGAATCTTAATTTAAAGATGCTAATTTGTGAGGAAGCATTCAGTTGAGATTTTATGAGGTGATATAAATGTGTATTTCAAGCAGGAGTGAATGAATCCCAAGTGATTTCGGGTGTGAGATTTCAAGAAACCTATTAATTGAACCATACGGTGGTCAATGGTTCAGTCGGCCAGTCCATTTCAAGCGTGAAAACAATACCATACCTTGTGGGGAAGGATCAACGTACGCACGAGCAGCAGTGGGAGGACGGCAAGAAACGGAGCGTGACGGCTGAGCACGAGGCGGAGAAGGGACTCTCTCAACAGTATAAGTTGACGGATGACCTGCAAGCGTAATAAAACTCATCCTGCTCAAGTGAAGAGAAGAGGACTAATGACCAATCTAGTTTTTACACATAAAAAATAATCTTCTCTGTATCCGATTGTCATAGTAGTAGACCGTACTCATTGATAAGATGATACCTTTTTGATGCAAAAAAGAGCGCTTAGTTTCTACTTCGTTTCAAAGTATGTATAGCGTGCTTGTTGTTAATGCGTGTCGCATTGTC
>CAXIWR010000572.1:0-17982 GCA_964036265.1 Daptonema setosum | reverse complement strand
ATGTGCATATTATTTAAATTTCAAAGTACGTGGTAGTTTAATTAGTCTGTTAATTATTCAATCAGTCAGTCAGTTACTAAGTCATTTTTTTGAATCCGTTGAACACGGCAAAAGTTAGGCCAAAACCAATACCGGACATATGGGACTCCCTGTACATTTAGTTTCAACGAAGCACATACCAATGAAGCAAATTTGCTTGTAATAAAAAAGTTGTTAACTACTGTACCATAACTTAACTTCGGGACTGAATCCTTTTTCTGTCATGTGTTTCATCACCTTTCACACGTTTCGGAAGTCTTTGGATTGATATTGCTCTTTTTAATTTAACCGTTTAGTAGACACTTTTTTGCACGCCATTTTTTATTCGGTATAATAATCAAAGTGAATGCTACACAATTTGCTTTTACGATGCATTAACAATTACATACAATGGAAAAAGGTACAGTTTCAGATAAAAAAATGGGCAGTGATCAAACAAATTTCTTCTTACGCTGTGGTAAATTGTTTTGGCTATATATGTTTTTGAATTACAGATGTTTTTGATAAAACAAAAAAAAAAAAGAAAATAGCGCAACAATTTAGTTCGATAAGCTACATAAAACGTAAAATTTTAGAATATATTGCTAAATCGCTATGTTTTTTTTTCATCACAATCAGGTCCAATGCAGCACAGTAAATATAATCAGCAAGAACAGAGATAATAACACCCGTAACAACGTCAACTTTCCATGTCCGATCACTGCAGTCATCTGCCAGTAAAAGAGTGAGTAAGTGAGTAGTGAGTGAGTGAGTGAGTGAGTGAGTGAGTGAATGAATGAGTGAGTGAGTGAGTGAGTGAGTGAGTGAGTGAGTGAGTGAGTGGTGAGTGAGTGAGTGAGTGAGTGAGTGAGTGAGTGAGTGAGTGAGTGAGTGAGTGAGTGAGTGAGTGAGGTGAGTGAGTGAGTGAGTGAGTGAGTGAGTGAGTGAGTGAGTGAGTGAGTGAGTGAGTGAGTGAGTGAGTGAGTGAGTGAGTGAGTGAGTGAGTGAGTGAGTGAGTGAGTGAGTGAGTGAGTGAGTGAGTGAGTGAGTGAGTGAGTGAGTGAGTGAGTGAGTGAGTGAGTGAGTGAGTGAGTGAGTGAGTGAGTGAGTGAGTGAGTGAGTGAGTGAGTGAGTGAGTTAGTTAGTTAGATTAATGTTTAATCGAAAGTCTTTTGTGTGCAAGAGGCCGCGCCGACAACTTATCTTAAACCAACATTTTATTACTCTGAACAATTCAACTGGAGAGACAAAAAGGAGGCAAAACTAAAATCAGCAGGAACAGAATCAATGCTGCATGGCCAGGGACGGCCTTTTTTATAGGCGCGTGCCTGCCCAGGCACGAGAATTCAAATGCGCGCCCAAATGGCGGATGAGAAATAAAGGCCATAAAGGCAAATCGTTGACTTTCCCCTTCTTCAAAAATCGGGGAGTACAAAAATGAATCATATGACAAAAGTGGAATAAAGTTGATCAAACGTGTGAACAAAGAAATAAGTGAAGTCATAATATGATAATGAGCAACAAAGTGGAATTGAAATGACAAAATACCGGTTGGATAATCAAATAAGGCAAAAAGACATTATTAATAATCATGACCAGAGATTCGATGGACTACACAGAACATGACACAGAAAATTACAACAAGTGAAAACAAATAAAATGGTACCACACACAAAGAACCTCCAACTTTCGGTACCATCCACCTGAGCCATCATGTAACGCCTGTACATGTCGATGCTCTCCTCCTCCTACCACCGATGAGTATGCTACTCACGCCATCCACCATCTCATTTATCTACAGGCATACAGTGGCCGGCTACTGACCACTGATCATGACGGCTTTACAATCACACAGAAAATACTGCAGAATAAAAAAAATTAACAACAACAAAAACAACAAAGAAAATTTAACGACACGAATTAACAGTGGAAATATACAATTCCTTAAACTGATAACCAACCACCAAGCATATAGTTTTTTATTTTAGAACTAATTCATCCAAACACCAAACTCTATACATGCATATTACAAAGGAAAAACCACTATGCTTGGCTGCCAGTGCGATCACTCGTCGCCACCCGGTTTCTCCTGGTTTTCCGCGGCTACGGTTGTTGTTTCCTTGGTCGGCTCTTCTTTTTCTTCTTCGTCCTCAATGTCACGCAACTCGGATACCATTTCGTCGACGCTCATCACCCGCAACTCCCACCAACTTCCAACAGCCAGCTGAAAACAGAGCATATCCTGACATACAACGACATGTAGACGACACATAATACAACTGCTATTTCCATTCTAATTGAACAATGACATTTCATGCAAAAATTTTTCCACCAAACTGGTATATTCCATCTGACAGGAAATTTATGAAAAAAAAACATAACGGACAACGTCACACCAAAAATCAGATATATACTATATATAAAATATACCAACACTGCTATCGTCTAGGAGCCTCTCCAAAGCACTGGAACGACGACATTCACTCTTCCTCCGGCGTCGGACGACCTTGGGCTCGCATCGACTGACATCGGTTCCGCTGAAACATCTTCCACTCATGAGTTATAAAACCCTGACGACCACTAAACTACGACCGTTACTCAGTGTTTGTAAAACTGGTTTTAAACAATTTACTACACGAAAATCTGGTTGAAACGTGAACGGACACAGTGAACCTCTCTAATTAACGCAAACTCAAATAATTTGCTCAAAACCAATTTCCTTTCATCTTTCAAGGTCTGGAAAGTTCCAAAAAAAAAACCATTCATCTTTCTTTTCCACGTCCAATACCAAACGATCTATTTACTCATGATAAACGACACTTTTACTATCAATCCAACCAACCCAATCTCTTCCAGCTTTTCTAGCGGCTGCGGCACTCCAGCTTCACTGTTACGCAGCTTCACCGGTTCGTCTCCTGCTGGCCCACGTCGTTCCGACGACGTTCGTTTCCGCCGGCTTCTCCACCCTTCTCATCACCGAATTGCTGCCAAAATCTGTAATCCACAAGCCTCCTTAAAACACATCTATGCGTAACGTTCTCACTTTTTGAAAACAACAATTACTTATTCTCAAACGGATATAAAAACTGCTAGTCTGCCGATTAGTTTTAAGATTAAACTACCCACTATTCCACACATCCAACACCGATTTTTCACTTTCTGACGATCTAATTAATCCAAAAAACAAGATTCACTCAATTTTGCCTGGGTCATTTATTTTAAACGGACTATACCGGAATTACTGGCCCGTAGTCCTCGCGTCGCCTATACCATTAAAAAAAAATTCTTTTGACCTCCTACTCTCTGGTAACCTCAATAATCATGTTAGAACACTTACCTCGACCAGCCGGAGCAAAACGTCGATTTGCCACGGCAATTTCGCGGCCACGATGACCTCCACGAGCTCCCGTGAAACCGTCGGGCTCGAGTGTGCCACCGTTACCTTCAAAACACAGCTCAATTCTACCAACGCAACTTTACCTTTCAACAAAAATTAGTCTATCCTAACTAAACCAATCGAAAACTCGAATCAAAACCTCGTCTAAATATCTTCTAATCAGACTCCACCGTAATAATCCAAACACTAAGGGAACAACAATTACTCATTCAGTCTCTGACACACTTGGATAAAGCCATTCAGCAAAGAACATATAAATACTCATCTCACAATTACGATACACCTAATTTGACTACTCCACTCACCTCTCTCGGTTCCAACTCGTTGGCCGAAATCGGTGTTCCGACCCCGCAGCCCCGTTGTACCCCGCAGCTTCACCAAACCTCGACGCTCTTGACCAACGCCGATCACACCACCTGGAAAACTTTTATTTACACACTAATGTCTGTACACCGAAATTAATACTGAGTAGTATTGCCTTTGGAAACTTAGATAATTAATCTACCATGAAAATAGTGACAAATATTATTTCATTTTCGTCATAAAACCAAAACACAAATCGGTCTCTCCCTATCTGTCACCCCATTTACTAACATCATTCTCACGTTTACTCACCTTTCTGTGTGACAACGACCCTGCAATGAACGGCAATGTGCCCGGTCTGGTTACACCGGAAACATTTCCGAGGGCCATTCGACCCTCCACCTCGACGACCACCCCGAGCCGTACACGTTGATGCGTAATGGCCCACCTGCCCGCAAGTGAAGCAACCGGTGGCGTTCCGGGTGCAGTGCTGGGCCTTGTGGGCTCCGCCACACTGGTGACATCCCGGCAGAGTTGGACAGGCTCGCCGATCGTGTCCTGGACGTCCGCAGAGCCAACAACACTGTTTCCGAGAGGGAGGAGGTGGCGACTCGTCTAAACAATTATTCTCATAAAATAATAATCACCAAAAAAAACTCTTATCGTCAAATGTCTCATGTCTTAATTAGAACTTCAGTTTTGTTTGAAAAAAAAAGGCAAACTCCTCTACTTCGCTCGCTTCACACCATCCATTTCTTAAAGATAAAATAAAACTGAACTATCCACAGTATTATTTACACATAATTTTTCGAAGAAAAATACTAATCACCGTCATGAACATAACAACAACCCGCCGCATCTAACACGAGAATTTCCACGTACTACCGGAATTTACAAGGTCTTCTCCTTTCGTTACTAATAATAAAATCAAGACCAAACACATTTACGAACCTGAACCTTTCACCCTTTTCGAAGCGAAAGCGGCGGCTGCTGCACGCCCGATGAACATCGCTTCCTCCTCGGCACCGCGCTTTGCCATGATTGAATGAACGCGCCTTGCAATTAGCCGAAACACTGAAACACAAATAGATGTTAATTGAACAACGTCACAACACATAACACGCATGAGCGATGCATAAACAATGAAAAAAAAACATATTCCAGTTGACCCATACAGATGAACAGAACAAGGTCAACCGGACAAATCAGAACAGTAAATTCCTGAGCACTGACAATCAACTCTCATCATAAACGACGCAAATGAACACTGATTAGTAAGCAAAAATCGGGAATAACGAATGAATTAGAAAATTTCGATTATTTCATGTAATCAAGTGAGTTTTACTGCTCGAATCGTGGCTGCAAATAAGCCAACGGTACCCGATGCATCTTAAAACGCCCATCACTTTCCACTTCGACCAACGCTGACCGACGACCGATTTCATGTATCACTCCCTTGACGCTGTTCGCCATGTCAATTTTCAACTTTCTCTGTGCACGAAGAACGTCACTGCGCACAAACACGCGATCCCCTTCCTTGAATCTAGTTTCAACCCGATCGAAATACTTGCCCTGCGTATAGCCCTCCTGTGCCTTGACTATCTGCTCTTTGACCCGACCCCAAAACTCAGTCAGCTCTCCCTTCTCAACGAACTCGCCCCCTTCAGCACTATACGGCACTCCAAACACGATGTGAAACGGTGATAAATAACCCAGCGTCTGGTGCGGCTTGACATTGTATGCCATAGCAGCAGCGTCTGCGTATAAATACCACGCGTTTGTGTTACGTTTTTCTTCTGCCAAGCGTTTAGCCAGCACTTCCTGGAACGAACGATTAGCCCGCTCAACCAGTGCGTTGGCTGTCTTACTGCCCGCCGTGAGTATCTCATGTTTAATGTGCTTCTCTGCCAGAAACTCCTGAACAAACTGTGAGCAGAAATGCGAGCCTTGATCGGAAACTACCTCCGACGGCACCCCAAAATTCGAGATAACCTTGTTGAGACCCTTAACCGTAGTTTTACCATTCTGAGACTTCGTAGGACACACCACCATCCATCTGCTAAACGCGTCCACTAACACCAGACAGTACGGTACCGCTGACGTACGCCGTATTTCAGTGAAATCCATATGCCAGCATTTCCTTGGCTGTTCAGGAGGTGGTCTATTCAGCATGGGTAGTATCTCATATCTGCCCGAGCGTTGTTTGCAGATATCACAGTTTTCCACAAACGCCTTAACGTCAGCCCGTAGGTTATCCCAAACCTCCCCATAGTGCTGTTTCAAGGCCTGAAACGTAGCTTCCACCCCCGCATGGCAAGCAAACGAACCCTTGTGGTGCAAACTCAACAAACGTTGTTTTTCGTGTGCCTGCAATCGAGTCAACATGCGACACACTCTTGGAGCCCTCGATAATGAATCTGCGACAGAGTTCTCTTTACCAGCTACATATTTGATCTCAAGATCGTACTGTTGAACTATCATGGCCCACCGATAAAGCTTGGGACTCGGCAGGTCCTTTTTCAACAAACCCGTGAGCGGACGATGATCGGTAAAGAGAATGACTTTCTCACCCACCAAGTAGACATGAAAATGAACCAATGCGAAAATTACGGCCCTCATTTCTAACTCAGTGGCCGCGTAGTTCTTCTCCGCCTTGTTCGTCGCCTTACTTGCGAAACCGATCAATCTGAGCTTGCCCTCCTGTCGCTGCTCGCACATCGCACCGAAACCCACGATACTAGCGTCAGTGTGGAGTATATACGGACAACCGCAACCGATCATGGGACGACTAAGAGTCGGCGTTTCCGCAAACTCGTTGCAAAGTTGACGATAGAGGTCTTTCAACGCTTGTGTCCATACCAACGGGGATTTTGGAGTATCTAACTTACTCATCATCTCTTGGAAGGGCGCTACTCGCACAGACAAGTTCTTTTGATACTGTCGTAGATAATTGATCATACCCAGGAAACCCTGCATGTCCCGTTTATTTTGTGGCATTGGAAAGTCTCGGATGGCTGCTGCCTTTTTCGGATCAACCTTAATCCCGTCCGCTGATACGATATGACCCAGATAGCGCAGTTCGGAAACAGCAAAGATACATTTGACCGGATTCAAGCGCAACCCCGACTTTTCCAACGTTTTCAACACCATCAACAGATGATTTTTATGTTCCTCCAACGTCTGAGACACTACTAGAATATCGTCCAGGTACACGTACACAAATTTACCGATGAAAGCCGCCAACACACTTTTCATCATCCGAGTAAAAGTGGCCGGGGCGTTGGTGAGCCCGAAGGGCATGCGCAACCAAACGTACACTTTGTTGTTAGCAGCAAACGCCGTTTTGGGAATTGAATCAGGATGCAAAGGAACACAATAATAGCCGCATTTCACATCCATCGAAGAAAAATAACGGCCTTTGCCAAGAGTAGCCAGGATGTCGTCAATGCGACCAATCGGAAAACTGTCTTTAACTGTCTGCTCGTTTAAACGCCGATAATCCTGGCAGAATCTCCACGACCCGTCGCTTTTCTTCGCTAGAACCACCGCGCTACAGTACGGACTGCTGGCCTCCATGATTAGACCCTTATCAAGCAAATCTTGAACCATTTTTTCTACTTCGGCTCTCTGAGTGAAAGGCAAGCGACGCTCCGTCATCTTGAACGGCGGATGCGAACCAGTATCAATGAAGTGCATGGTATCTACTTTACCGACATTCTGAATATTCTGAGTAGAACCCGCCTTATACGAAGAACTGAAAGTATCTCGACACGACCAAAGCAGATCCTCCAGCTCCTCACGCTCCGCCGAAGACCAACAAGTACCCAAAGTCAGATCCTTAACGAAATCCGCACGTGAAAAATCATCTTCAGACTTCTCTGTTGCTGACGGCAATTGACAGTAGTACTGTAAATCATCATCCCCGTCCGCATAATCCTGCTCAAACTCACCCTGCTCACTAGCTAATGAGATTTGTGCAACAACAGATGGATGACCTGACTCGTCTTGAAACACAATCAACGCTTCCTCGTCCTCGTCGTCCAACGGCAGTTTCTCCTTCACCCGAGCTACCAACGAAGTAGTACCCGGCTGATTACAATGACTCAAGTAACAACACCCGTCCGGTCCTACAATCTGAAAACTCAGCTCTTCCATAGCGCGCACACCGAGTAAAAACGTCGTGCTCGTCTGGTCAATCACATGACAAACTATCGTCTTAGTCTTACCCGCAACCTCTATGCTCATGCTAAGAACACCCAGACAATTCACAGCTGTGTCGTTGATGGCCACCAGCTGTTGCGCGCACGGCTTAGGTGTTAAATTCAACTGATCCACTAGCTCCTTCGATACCAACGAGTTAACCGATCCGGAGTCTAACGTCCAATCACCCGGCTGTAAAACAACCCCCTCAACGATCAACTTCGGTTTAACAGCAGCCGGCACTCGTGTAGACTGACAAACCTGTCTGATTGGCAGCCGAACCATACCCACCCGAGCTACTGACGGACTGGATGACTCCTGATTTTTCAGTTTTTGTTCAACACTGTCCAACTGAGTCTTCATGTCGACAACTAACTGCTCCAGCCGACTATTAGATGATTCGAATGCCACCGAGCGCACATTTTGACGATTCTGAGCACCCTGAGACTTATTCGGACAATCGGGAGACTTGTGACCGTCCTGACCACATGAGAAACACTTAACCACGGGATGATGCTGATTGGTCCTACCCTGATTAAAAGTACCCGCCGCCTGATTGAAACTGCCCGCCTGCGCACGAAAATTCTGACCATTAGGTGGGCGACTACTGTGACCGGAAAAACCGCCGCCTGAACCCTGATTACCGTTAGAAAAAAAATTATTCCCTCTGTGTTGAAAACCGCCACCTTGGTAGCCACCAAAACTGGGCCGAAAAGTTTGCTGAGCGGCTGAAAAACCCCGACCTGTGTTATTATGTGAGTCACCATATCGACGCGATGAACCCACAAACGGACAACCAGAAACTACATGATTACCGTTACGCTGGCAGTGTGTACAAAATAAGCGAGGTGGTAGAGAACGACCCGTATACATGTTACCACCACCCTGTGCCACACTGGAACCCGGATTCCTACTTCCCCTGCCAAAGAGTTCTTTATCCACATCCTCTTTGACTACCAGTTGATTTAACAACTCATCAAACGACAGAATACCCAAACGCGCAGCTTCCCCACAGATAGCCTTAAATTGCACATTACTCACGCCAGCCTTGAGTTGGCCCACCAAAGTTGAGTTATAGAGTCGCTCCGATGGATAGAAAGGGCACAGCGACTTCAACGAACGACCGTAGTCAGCCACCGACTCGTTTGGCAACTGCACGCGCGACATGAATTTAGCCATTAATTTAGACGCACTAAAAGGGTCCGTGTATCTATCGCTCAAATATTTAAGCGCCGAATCCCACGTAGGATTTTGGTTCTGATCCATGTACTCTCGATAAGCCAAACCCGAAAGACATTGTTCCAAATGCAGCACCTTAACCCGATCCGATACTCCTAAATTCTCTACGCGACCCTTCAATGCCCTTAACCACGACCCAAACTCCTCTTCATTCGTACCATTGAAAGTGCGATAACTACCCGAAAGAATCATGTTATCAGTTTGTTTGTTACACATTTGCACGACAGCGTCCGCCAAACTATCTCTATACTGTGGTGGATGAAGCGGACTAGCGAACTGGCCCGCTTCCTGCTGGTTTTCAGAAACCGCGGTACGATTCAAAACACTCTGGGAAGGGTCTTCACCCAACCCCGTGCCTACCTGCACCATACCCAAGTCAGTCTGACTTGACTCTATGAACCCTGATGGTCCACCAGGCCTCGAGCCTAAACCGTTTTGATCGTTAACCACGCCACCTTGAACTGGCACCACCCAACCAGCAACCCACGGCAACTTATCGAAAGCGCTAAAGCACTCCACACCAGTCATCATCACCGATTGAAAAATATCCACAATACTCGCATCCTTATTCGGCGCGACGAACTTAATGTTTTCAAATGCCCGATGAATTTTTGAAAGTTCCTTAAGCACCTTCACCACTAACAGTAAACCCTCCTTATCCTGACCCCCATACAGATAGTTAACGTAATCGAAAAACTCCTGCTTGTTGCACTCCCAACCCTCACTGTCCTCATTCGATTTAAAAACCGATGTTTCAGGTACACGGGGAATCGGTGACTTCAGCGTATAGCCACCTCTACTCCTATCCAAAGGTGGGCTACGAATCATATCACCACCCTCATTCATCGATGCACGCTATAAAAATGCAAAAAAGAAACCCAACAACTAGCAATTGAACAGGAATGAAAAAAAAACACAACAAGGCACAGAACAACAGAATGCAATTTCCAATATCTCAAAACCGATCAAAATTTTCAACACCAAAAAATTCACTTCGAATTTCCATACATGAAAAAAAATTCTAATTTTTGTTTACCAACAACTTTTTGGCAGCCAGCCAAAATCACAAAAGGGTCGAGACCAACATCGCAAATCACAATGATGCTGAATATAAACTCCAATGAAAATTATGAAAATCAGAATTTTCCGAAAGAACCTCTACTTACTACCACAAAACATTCTAGAACAATTCCAACAGATGAAAATTCAAAACAGTCATGGGAAGAGAACGTCGGGCGCCATTAATGTTTAATCGAAAAGTCTTTTGTGTGAAAGAGGCCGCGCCGACAACTTATCTTAAACCAACATTTTATTACTCTGAACAATTCTACTGGAGAGACAAAAAGGAGGCAAAACTAAAATCAGCAGGAACAGAATCAATGCTGCATGGCCAGGGACGGCCTTTTTATAGGCGCGTGCCTGCCCAGGCACGAGAATTCAAATGCGCGCCCAAATGGCGGATGAGAAATAAAGGCCATAAAGGCAAATCGTTGACTTTAGTGAGTGAGTGAGTGAGTGAGTGAGTGAGTGAGTGAGTGAGTGAGTGAGTGAGTGAGTGAGTGAGTGAGTGAGTGAGTGAGTGAGTGAGTGAGTGAGTGAGTGAGTAGGTGAGTGAGTGAGTGAGTGAGAGAGTGAGTGAGTGAGTGAGTGAGTGAGTGAGTGGTAACTGCGGAGTGGCTTACTGTAACCGCGGAGTGGCGTACTCTAACAGCGGAGTGACTTATATAACTGCGGAGTGGCTTACTGTAACCGCGGAGTGACACTTTGTAACCGCGGAGTGGCTTACTCTAACTGCAGAGTGACATAGTGAAACTGTGGAGTGGCTCACTGTACATATGTGCGGAGTTACATATCAAAACTGCGGAGTGATGTAGTTTAGCTGCGTAGTGGCTCAATGTAACTGCGGAGTGACATAGTGTAACTGCGGAGTGACTTACTGTAACTGCGGAGTGACTTACTGTAACTGCGGAGTGACTAACTATAACTGCGTAGTGATTTATTGTAACCGCGGAGTGACATATGTAACTGCGGAGTGACTTACTGTAACTGCGGAGTGACTAACTATAACTGCGGAGTGAATTATTGTAACCGCGGAGTGACTTATGTAACTGTGGAGTGAGTTATTGTAACTGTGGAGTGAATAATTGTAACCGCGAAGTGAATTATTGTAACCTCGGAGTGACTTATGTAACTGCGGAGTGACACTCTCTAACCGCGGAGTGGCTTACTCTAACTGCGGAGTGACATAGTGAAACTGTGGAGTGGCTCACTGTATCTGTGGAGTGACCTATTAAAACTGCGGAGTGATTTACTGTAACTGCGGAGTGACTTACTGTAACTGCAGAGCAGAGTGACTTACTGTAACTGCGGAATGATTTATTGTAACCGCGGAGTGACTTATGTAACTGCGGAGTGACTTACTGTAACTGCGGAGTGACTTACTGTAACTGCGGAGTGACTAACTATAACTGCGTAGTGATTTATTGTAACCGCGGAGTGACTTATGTAACTGCGGAGTGACTTACTGTAACTGCGGAGTGACTAACTATAACTGCGGAGTGAATTATTGTAACCGCGGAGTGACTTATGTAACTGTGGAGTGAGTTATTGTAACTGTGGAGTGAATAATTGTAACCGCGAAGTGAATTATTGTAACCTCGGAGTGACTTATGTAACTGCGGAGTGACACTCTCTAACCGCGGAGTGGCTTACTCTAACTGCGGAGTGACATAGTGAAACTGTGGAGTGGCTCACTGTATCTGCGGAGTGACCTATTAAAACTGCGGAGTGATTTACTGTAACTGCGGAGTGACTTACTGTAACTGCAGAGCAGAGTGACTTACTGTAACTGCGGAATGATTTATTGTAACCGCGGAGTGACTTATGTAACTGCGGAGTGACTTACTGTAACTGCGGAGTGACTTACTGTAACTGCGGAGTGACTAACTATAACTGCGTAGTGATTTATTGTAACCGCGGAGTGACATATGTAACTGCGGAGTGACTTACTGTAACTGCGGAGTGACTAACTATAACTGCGGAGTGAATTATTGTAACCGCGGAGTGACTTATGTAACTGTGGAGTGAGTTATTGTAACTGTGGAGTGAATAATTGTAACCGCGAAGTGAATTATTGTAACCTCGGAGTGACTTATGTAACTGCGGAGTGACACTCTCTAACCGCGGAGTGGCTTACTCTAACTGCGGAGTGACATAGTGAAACTGTGGAGTGGCTCACTGTATCTGCGGAGTGACCTATTAAAACTGCGGAGTGATTTACTGTAACTGCGGAGTGACTTACTGTAACTGCAGAGCAGAGTGACTTACTGTAACTGCGGAATGATTTATTGTAACCGCGGAGTGACTTATGTAACTGCGGAGTGACTTACTGTAACTGCGGAGTGACTTACTGTAACTGCGGAGTGACTAACTATAACTGCGTAGTGATTTATTGTAACCGCGGAGTGACTTATGTAACTGCGGAGTGACTTACTGTAACTGCGGAGTGACTTAATGTAACTGCGGAGTGACTAACTATAACTGCGTAGTGATTTATTGTAACCTCGGAGTGACTTATGTAACTGCGGAGTGACACTCTAACCGCGGAGTGGCTTACTCCAACTGCGGAGTGACATAGTGAAACTGTGCAGTGGCTCACTGTATCTGCGGAGTGACCTATTGAAACTGCGGAGTGATTTACTGTAACTGCGGAGTGACTTACTGTAACCGCGGAGTGGCGTACTCTAACTGCGGAGTGACTTTCTGTAACCGCGGAGTGGCTTACTCTAACTGCGGAGTGAATATTTGTGACCGCGGAGTGACTCATATAACTTCGGAGTGGCTTACTGTAACTGCGGAGTGGCGTACTCTAACTGCGGAGTCCCAAGCTGTAACCGCGGAGTGGCTTACTGTAACTGCGGAGTGGCTTACACTAACTTCGGAGTGATGTAGCGTAGCTGCATAGTGGCTCAATGTAAAAGCGGAGTGACATAGTGTAACTGCAGAGTTACTTACTGTAACAGCGGAGTGGCGAACTCTAACTGCGGAGTGACTTTCTGTAACCGCGGAGTGGCTTATTCTAAATGCGGAGTGACATAGTGTAACTGCGGAGTGAACGAGTGTAACTGAGAAGTGACATTCTGTAACCGCGAAGTGGCTTACTGCAACTGCGGAGTGGCTTATTCTAATGGCGGAGTGACATGGTTTAGCTTAGGAGTGGCTCACTGTAAGTGCGGAGTGACATAATGTAAGTACGGACTGACTTACTGTAACTGCAGAGTGATTTACTCTAACTGCGGAATGAATAATTGCAACCGCGGACTGAATTATTGTAACCGCGGAGTGACTTATGTATTTGCGGAGTGACCTACTGTAACTGCGGAGTGAATTATTGTAAACGCGAAGTGACTTATGTAACTGCGGAGTGGCACTCTCTAACCGCGGAGTGGCTTACTCTAAATGCAGAGAGAAAAAGTGAAACTGTGGAGTGGCTCACTGTATTTGCGGAGTGACATATTAAAACTGCGGAGTGATGTAGTGTAGCTGCGGAGTGGGACAATGTAACTGCGGAGTGACTTACTGTAACTGCGGAGTGACTTACTGTAACTGCGGAGTTATTTATTGTAACCGCGGAGTGACTTACTATGACTGCGGAGTGTTTCATTGTAACCGCGAAGTGACTTATGTAACTGCGGAGTGAGTTTTTGTAACCGCGGAGTGACTTATGTAACTGCGGAGTGACTTACTGTAACTGCGCAGTGACTTACTGTAACTGCGGAGTGACTTACTGTAACTGCGGAGTGACTTACTATAACTGCGGAGTGTTTTATTGTAACCGCGGAGTGACTTATGTAACTGCGGAGTGAGTTTTTGTAACCGCGGAGTGACTTATGTAACTGCGGAGTGACTTACTGTAACTGCGGAGTGATTTATTGTAACCGCGGAGTGACTCATATAACTGCGGAGTGGCTAACTATAATTGCGGAGTGGCGTACTCTAACTGCGGAGTGGTATTCTGTATCCGCGGAGTGGCTTACTTTAACTGCGGAGTGACATAGTGTAACTGCGGAGTGACCGAGTGTAACTTCGGAGTGACTTACTGTAACTGCGGAGTGAGTTTTTGTAACCGCGGAGTGACTTATGTAACTGCGGAGTGACTTACTGTAACTGCGGAGTGATTTATTGTAACCGCGGAGTGACTCATATAACTGCGGAGTGGCTAACTATAATCGCGGAGTGGCGTACTCTAACTGCGGAGTGGTATTCTGTATCCGCTGAGTGGCGTACTCTAACTGCGGAGTGACATAGTGTAACTGCGGAGTGACTTACTGTAACTGCGGAGTGGCTTACTCTAACTGCGGAGTGATGTTTTGTAGCTGCGGAGTGGCTCAATGTAACTGCGGAGTGACTTACTGTAACTGCGGAGTGACTTACTGTAACTGCGGAGTGATTTATTGTAACCGCGAAACGACTTACTATAACTGCGGAGTGTTTCATTGTAACTGCGAAGTGACTTATGCAACTGCGGAGTAGCTTACTGAAACCGCGGAGTGCCGTACTCTAACTGCGGAGTGACTTACATAACTGCGGAGTGGTTCACTGTAACTGCGGAGTGACTTACTGTAACTGCGGAGTGATTTATTGTAACCGCGGAGTGACTTACTATAACTGCGGAGTGTTTCATTGTAACCGCGGAGTGACTTATGTAACTGCTGAGTGAGTTTTTGTAACCGCGGAGTGACTTAAGTAACTGCGGAGTGACTTACTGTAACTGCGCAGTGACATACTGTAACTGCGGAGTGACTTGCTGTAACTGCGGAGTGACTTACTATAACGGCGGAGTGTTTTATTGTAACCGCGGAGTGACTTATGTAACTGCGGAGTGAGTTTTTGTAACCGCGGAGTGACTTATGTAACTGCGGAGTGACTCACTGTAACTGCGGAGTGATTTATTGTAACCGCGGAGTGACTCATATAACTGCGGAGTGGCTAACTATAATCGCGGAGTGGCGTACTCTAACTGCGGAGTGACATTCTGTATCCGCGGAGTGGCTTACTTTAACTGCGGAGTGACATAGTGTAACTGCGGAGTTACCGAGTGTAACTGCGGAGTGACTTACTGTAACTGCGGAGTGGCTTACTCTAACTGCGGAGTGACATGGTTTAGCTAAGGAGTGGCTCTCTGTAACTGCGGAGTGATTTACTGTAACTGCGGAGCGTCTTACTGTAACTGCGGAGTGACTTACTATAACTTCGGAGTGATTTATTGTAACCGCCGAGTGGCTTATGTAACTGCCGAGTGACTTACTGTAACTGCAGAGTGAATTATTGTAACCGCGGAGTGACTCATATAACTGCTGAGTGGCTTACTGTAACTGCTTAGTGATGTTTTGTAGCTGCGGAGTGGCTCAATGTAACTGCGGAGTGACACAGTGTAACTGCGGAGGGACTTACTGTAACTGCGGAATGACTTACTGTAACTGCGGAGTGATTTATTGTACCCGCGGAGGGACTTATGTAACTGCGGAATGGCTTACTGTAACTGCGGAGTGGCTTACTCTAACTGTGGAGCGACATGGTTCAGCTAAGGAGTGGCTCACTGTAACTGCGGAGTGGCTCACTGTAATCGCGGAGTGACTTATGTAACTGCGGAGTGACTTACTGTAACTGCGGAGTGACATACTGTAACTGCGGAGTGACTTACTGTAACTGTGGAGTGATTTATTGGAACCGCGGAGTGGCTTATTTAACTGCGCAGTGACTTACTGTAACTGCGGAGTGACTTACTGTAACTGCGGAGTGACTTACGGTAACTGCGGAGTGATTTATTGTAACCGCGGAGTGACTTATGTAACTGCGGAGAGAGTTTTTGTAACCGCGGAGTGACTTATGTAACTGCGGAGTGACTTACTGCAACTGCGGAGTGAATTATTGTAACCGCGAAGTGACTCATATAACTGCGGAGTGGCTAACTATAATCGCGGAGTGGCGTACACTAATTGCGGAGTGACATTCTGGAACCGCGGAGTGGCTTACTTTACCTGCGGAGTGACATGGTTTAGTTAAAGAGGTGGCTCACTGTAACTGCGGAGTGACTTACTGTAACTGCGGAGCGACTTCTTGTAACTGCGGAGTGACTTAGTGTAACTGCGGAGTGATTTATTGGAACCGCGGAGTGGCTTATGTAACTGCGGAGTGACATGGTTTAGCTGTGGAGTGGCTCACAGTAACTGCGGAGTGAAATAGTGTAACTGCGGAGTGACTTACTGTAATTGCGGAATGATTTACTGTAACTGATTAGTGAATTATTGTAACCGCGGAGGGAATTTTCGTAACCGCTGAGTGATTTATCTAACCGCGGAACGGCTTACTCTAAATGCGGAGTGACATAGTGTAGCTGCGGAGTGGCTCAATGTAACTACGGAGTGACTTACTGTTACGGCGGAGTGAGTTACTGTAACTGAGGAATTTCTTACTGTAACTGCGAAGTGACTTATGCAACTGCGGAGTAGCTTACTGAAACCGCGGAGTGCCGTACTCTAACTGCGGAGTGACTTACATAACTGCGGAATGGCTTACTGTAACCGCGGAGTGACACTCTGTAACCGTGGAGTGTCATTCTGTTACCGCGGAGTGGCTCACTGTAACTGCGGAATGACATAGTGTAACTGCGGAGTGACCGAGTGTAACTGCGGAGTGGCTTAGGCCCAACCAGACTTCTTTGAACATGTTGCGCGCAACAAACGCAACAGTTCAGCAAATTGTGCAACAGGACAAACTGTTGCGCGCAACTGGAAAACAAGTATGGGAGGCCAGTGCAACAGCCACAATTGGATTGCGATAATAAAAAGTTTGCGTTAGCTCTAGGATGGGTTGATTTCAAAGGTCCGGTAATCGTGAAATCCGAGAACTTTTCTGGATTCTAATTTCAAACTCTGAAATATAGAACCTCAAAGGAGGCTTGAGTTTTACTCGATAAATTTCATACAGAATTGAGCTCGGTACAGAATTATGAAAATCGTGTCTGAAGATGAAAAAAATGCGAGTTTAGCGGGTTTACAGTTGTGGATGTTGAATAGGTGTATCGACTTTTCGAGTGAGCGAGTGAGTGAGTGAGTGAGTGAGTGAGTGAGTTAGTTAGTTAGTGAGTGAGTGAGTGAGTGAGTGAGTGAGTGAGTGAGTGAGTGAGTGAGTGAGTGAGTGAGTGAGTGAGTGAGTGAGTGAGTGAGTGAGTGAGTGAGTGAGTGAGTTAGTGAGTGAGTGAGTGAGTGAAAGAGTGAGTGAGTGAGTGAGTGAGTGATTGAGTGAGTGAGTGAGTGAGTGAGTGAGTGAGTGAGTGAGTGAGTGAGTGAGTGAGTGAGTGAGTGAGTGAGTGAGTGAGTGAGTGAGTGAGTGAGCTAGTGAGTGAGTGAAAGAGTGAGTGAGTGAGTCAGTGAGTGATTGAGTGATGTGAGTGAGTGAGTGAGTTAGTGAGTGAGTGTGTGAGTGAGTGAGTGAGTGAGTGAGTGAGTGAGTGAGTGAGTGAGTGAGCGAGTGAGTGTGTGAGTGAGTGAGTAAGTGAGTAGTGAGTGAGTGAGTGAGTGAGTGAGTGAGTGAGTGATGAGAGTGAGTGAGTGAGTGAGTGAGTGAGCGAGTGAGTGTGTGAGTGAGTGAGTAAGTGAGTAAGTGAGTGAGTGAGTGAGTGAGTGAGTGAGTGAGTGAGAGAGTGAGTGAGTGAGTGAGTGAGTGAGTGAGTGAGTGAGTGAGTGAGTGAGTGAGTGAGTGAGTGAGTGAGTGAGTGAGTGAGTGAGTGAGTGAGTGAGTGTGTGAGTGAGTGAGTGAGTGAG
>CAXIWR010000571.1:7500-15000 GCA_964036265.1 Daptonema setosum | reverse complement strand
TATGAATATTCAATGCACTGACTTTTTCTGGTGCAATGGATCAAGTTCTTTTGAAACATGATTTACATTATGTTATTTTTTTCACAAATTTTCACTATGTTGAATATAAAACCGAAAAGGCGTATAAAATAAAATATTAACCCATTGTGGAGCGGTTGCAATGGGCTTAACGGCTCCAACTGGTTGCTGTGGTTTCGGTGGAGCAGGTAGCGGCAGCCTGGAGGGAAAATAAATAATGTGTTCGAACGAATAAGAAAGATACGTAACTCAATTACACAAATCTGAAAGCCAAAATTTCTACTAACTACAGATGTTGGTGTTTGCGCAGCAGTTGCTGGAAGCGCTCCGGGTGCGACATAACTCGGTACGGGTGCGGGTTGTGGCGGGGGTGCGGTGGCGGTGGGCACTGGAGCGACCGGTGCAACTGGAGCGACTGCCACCGGAGCGACTGCTGGTGCAACATAAGTGGGCTGCGGTGCTGGAGTGGGTGCCTTAAATTGGTTGTTCTTGTTATTGTGGAAAAAGTGGATATTGACTCTTGCTAAAAAAAAGTCTTTGTGCATTTGCTGCCCGAGAACATTTCAGTAATCGATAATTTGCCACAGGCGAGGTGTTTGGAGACTTCATGCAAATTTGAATTTGGAAAAAATAGCCCTGTTGAAGGGCAGATCAATATGCGATATTTTGGTCAGAGGGGATTTTAATTCAATTTGAGTGCTATATGGGTCTATGCTGCTGGTGCAACATAACTGGGCTGCCTTTTTTGATATGTTGGAGTTGTAAAAAATAAGCAAGAAATGAAAAAAAGTTTGTTAACAATCATTATTTAACAAAAAAATCACAACTCACTGGCGTAATTGGTACTTTTTGAGGGACTGGCGCAGGCGTTGATGCTGCTGCAGGTGCAACATAAGTGGGCTGCGGTGCTGCAGTCGGTGCCTTAAATTTTTTTGTTGGAACTGTGGTAAAGTTGGTATATACATAAATAGAAAAAAAGAAAATAAAAAAATTCCATTATTTACAAAAATTGAAAAAAATCACAACTCACAGGTGCTGGAGCTGGTGTTGCTGCTGCTACGGGTGCAACATTAATGGGCTTAGGTGCAACAGTCGGTGCTACAGGTACAACTGGCTTAGGTGCAACAGTAGGTGCTACAGGTGCAACATAATTGGGCACAGGTGCTGCAGTTGGTGCCTAGAAATTGATTTCATGTGAGTTGAGCTTTGAAATAAACTATTAGCGAAAAGTTTAACAAGCGTTTTTCAAACGCTAACTAACAGGTGGTGGTGGTGGTGGTGGGCTGTAGTTGGTGGTGGTGGAGGTTGAGTGGTCTGTAATTATATAATTTATTATAAATAGTAGAAGGAATTGCAAAGTGCAATGTTCTTAAAATTCATCTTCGGAAAACGGAAAAACGGAAAACGGAAACGGAAAATTCCTACTCCGGAAACTCCATATCACGACGACGGATTTGCGTCGAATAGCAATTTTTTCCGTCATCAACATTCCGACTCAATAGTTAGTTCATTGCCATATAAACCATCAAAGATTCATATTCATGAATGCGAAACAGTTACATAACTCAGTTTTGTGCTGGTGCAGAAATACTATGTTTCAAACATCATACAATCAAGTACATACAGGGTGGCCCAAAAGTTTATTGTACACTTTTTGGCCAATTTTTTCGCATGTGTAAAATCATAAAATTACACCATGACAATGATGGTCGGACTGGAAATTACCTGAATTTTCAAAAAATGCCCTCCGTTTTGTTCTCAAATGAGAATTTCACGAGTTATACACACAAACGGACAAAAACACGTTTTTATACTTTTTACGCTTATTTTCCTCTTATTTATGGTTTATTTCATGTGTTATTCATTTTGACTGTGATATTTCAACTTAATTTCAACAAATAAAATAGAAAAACAACTAGTAAGTCAGGCTACTTCAGATCACCCAGATCAGGCAAGACCATCAAAACATAAAACATTAGCGTTATGCGATACCAGCCCTGTTCAAGTGCACGTGCTTTAACTACAATCGGCTTGCATCAGGGCTATTTATGATGAAAACATTGAAAGCTAAGCTATTATTTTTTTATTTAGCACTTTCAAACTTACTTTATCGGTAGTAATAATCATTCATTGAAAATAGCCCTGATTCCAGCCTATCGCAGTCCACATGCACTTGAATGAGGCTGATATCGCATTTGACGCTGTTTCATGTTTTGACGGTCTTGCCTGATCTGGGTAACCTGAAGTACCGTGAAATACTAGTTAAGCTTGATTTTTCTATTTTACTTGTTGCACGTACGCTGAAATATCACAGTAAATATGATTAAAACGTGATTTTTTAATCGTGAATTGGGGGGAAACGAGCGAAAAAAGTATAAAAAACGTGTTTTTATACGTTCGTGTGTATAACTCGTGAAATATTTATCTGAGAAAAAAACGGAGGGTATTTTTGGAAAGTTCAGGTAATTTCCAGTCCGACCATTGTATTCCCGTTGTAATCTTATGATTTTACACACGCGAAAAAGACGTCGGAAAAGTGTACATAAACTTTTGGGCCACCGTGTATGTAACTAACCGGTGGTTTAGTGGCTGGTGGTGGTGGTGGTGGAGGTGGTTGAACGGCCTAAATAATTAACATCCATAGAAAACTTTCTTGTACGAAAAACATACCGTTTTATCAAAAACACACGATTTTGGAGTATGTATGGGAAAAGATTTACAGGGCATAACTCGCTGCACGGACTGTTAGTGATAATTGAGTATTTTGATGGCAATGAAATATTTTGGCTGATCTTGAAAATTTGGAAAAGGTTACAACTCGACTATGAAGGTGCCTTTAGCCACTAACAATAGATTGAACTTAGCCACTAACAATGGGTTGGACTTGAGGCGAACTGTACGCATTGACGACCGCTGGTTGAGGAGGAGGAGGTGGTGGGGCAGCCGTCCAGGCAGCCACGGGCTCTGGTTCGGGTTCTAGAATGACTGACTCACTGAACTAGAATACAACAACAACAACAACAGCATTGTTGTCACATTCGCCAAGAGAAGCCCAGAAACAGCACGCCTGAAAAAATCAACCGTGTAAAACAACAACAACAACAACAACAACAAGAACAACAACAACAACAACAACAACAACAACAACAACAGCAACAACAACAACAACAACAACAACAACAACAACAACAACAACAACAACAACAACAACAACAACACGACAACAACAACAACAACAACAACAACAACAACAACAACAACAACAACAACAACAACAACAACAACAACAACAACAACAACAACAACAACAACAACAACAACAACAACAACAACAACAACAACAACAACAACAACAACAACAATAACAACGATAACAACGATAACAACGATAACAGTTTCAATCAAGGTGACACGATTAGCTGGTGTGAAATGAATGCAAGGTACCGATATGCTTCTTAATACTGCTGTTACTGACTGATTGACTCACTGTTTGACTCACTGACTCACTCACTGACTCACTCACGCGGATATCCCTGGGACAGGACGAGCGCAACAAGCGCCGATGCGACAACAAACCTCAACATGACTAAAGTTTTACCTGAAAAAAAATTTTTTGCAAATTTTTTTGTGAAAATAAAATGAAATTTCTCCGTTGTGGGAGGTAGGATATGAACAGAAAGAAACAGTTAAAACCATGGGCAAGACTGAAGATAACATAGATGTGTGTGATTACCAAGACATTTCATCCGTAATTTTATTGTTTTTATAGCATAAATACGAAACAATCTATGAGTGAGATTTGGAGTTTACATAAAATTTTGAGAGTTCTACGGATTTTGGAGTGGTTCTTTCAGTACAAAACAACTACGAAGCAGTGCCTTTCTGAATCGCAGGTTGTTGTTCTGAGATGCAAACAAGCAATAATGACCAGTTGGACATGGACGTGGCCTTATATAGCGCATCGTCCACCTCAGCTGTCTAGGTAACTTACTCGAGGGTTACGGTAATGTGAATTCGAGCATGAACTGATATCAGTGCTCCCAATCTATCACCCATTAATTTATATACTTGGTGTTTGTCACTGTTGTTGCTGTTGTTGTTGTTGTTGTTGTTGTTGTTGTTGTTGTTGTTGTTGTTGTTGTTGTTGTTGTTGTTGTTGTTGTTGTTGTTGTTGTTGTTGTTGTTGTTGTTGTTGTTGTAGTTGTTGTTGTTGTTGTTGTTGTTGGTTTAACATGTGATGGTTTTACTTTTATTACTTGTTAATTAATATTAACATGCATGCCTTTCACGTGTAGCATTTGTTTTACGTGGAAAGAGGGCGTTGGGTTCTGTTTTTACATCTATGCACGAAATGTACACTGAGTTCTGGTTTTGTACCGATTTTCGTCGAACTACATAAATTGTTTCTCTTTTTAACATAATTATAAAAATATACGGTACTGAATCATTCGACGAGTCAACCGGGTCACATAATTGGAATACGTTTTTCCCAAAGCAGCATTATTGGACGGGAATATGGAAGAATTGATGATTCCACTTTCTTTGAATAACTTATAATTTGAATAATTTCTACTACTTCTTAATCAAAAAGTCTAAATGAACGAAGAAAAATCGAAAATTTATGGAAAATTCAAAATTTTTGGAAATCAAAGATTTAGGTCCTAGGCAAGTTAATCATACTTCCACATTTCCCATAACACAAATCTGATGTCATAAGACACCATTAAGGATAATAAAATCTATATAATTGGTGAAAACTGCGAAAATGAGATTTTGATGTAAAAAGGGCATTGTGAATGCTGGTTTAAAATTGGCCATTAGAAAACACCAATAGTGTTATTAGGCGATGAGATTTTTCGAAAAACATTATAAAAGATGTGTGTAAACTTTTATAATCCTTGAACGCATTTATTTTCGAAAATAAGTCCGTCCTGGAAGCATGAAGTAAAAAAATCCGTCTTTTTGAGAAAAATTCCCCTAAAAGCCAACACATAAAGTGTAATACGGCAAATCTGACCACATAATTCGATTTTTCATGTGTTTTTACGCAAGTTTGGTTATAAGAACACTGGTCACACAATATAATTTTTTGGGAAATGGGCAGCCGGAAACCGCGTTGTTACTTTACAGCCACCCTGTATAAGGAGTACCAACCGATGAAAGCATTTCTACGGTCAGGAACCACCATGGATTATAATAAAATAAACCCCCATTGAAATCTGACATAATAAATATTACACCCAGCCGATTTTTTTACCCTACATGAACTTTTTTTGGTCCATGCTGATTGCAGACTTTTAACGTTCTTTTACTCGAGTATCTTTTTTCTCTTGTCATTTTTTATCTTGTCGAATTTTTTTGTCAGTCTTTCCGACACTCTAGGACATCGGAACCATGTTGCCATCCGAAGTTAATGCCTTGATTGGTAATCAAGAAAGTGATTGAAGTGAACTACCATAAATATATAAATCATTTTCACTGAATTACATACATATACTGTACATGAGATTGGCGTAGCGGCAGAAACTAGAAGGTTTTTGATGGCTGTGTTCCATGTTTATTTTTTATTCCTCGCTGGACCAAAAAACCGTTCTGGAGTTTTACTCCCTCTTTACCCATGCTTATTTTGAACGAGTGTCAAAAACGTTTTGCGCCAAATGTTTATTTGTAGGAAGAAATTCTGAATGAGCTATGGAATTTACAGAAGAAAAAACCGCGGGTGATCGTATATAGGCGTGGGTGTCATGGATTTTGACTCGTTGACTCACCCATGACTTTCTATCATCGAATAAAATATTAAATTTGTTTCCACCCGATTTTAGATGGTGTGTACAGGGTGTCCCATCCTTAACCGCCGATGTTGACGGCTCCGTGTTTTAGTTGTACTGGTTCTATATAACTGAAATTCCATTTTAGAATAGAGAAGTCTTTGGCAATTTGTTTGACACCTACCAGAAGTTTATTGGACGTCTGTAGCAAATTTTACAACCAATCGAAAAAAGGTCCTATTTTTGGACTCTATTTTCTCCCTACTGTAAATTTCTTAGATTTTTTTGAAATTTGATAAAAATGCAATGTAATAGCAGAGCAGCACAGAAAAATGCACATCCTGGAATGGAACAGCAAACAAACGATTGAGAAGCTCAATTTTCGATTCGGGTACCTCCTTCATCCTGACATCGTTCTCAGTGTCGAGACACAGCTTCAACGGTTACATAACCTGAGTTCATGGGAATTGCAACCATCTCTTCAAGGATTTAGAGAGGTGACTGGCCGTATTACCGGAACTCCTCGGGAATACGTTCTCCTTCATATCACCATGGAGCCTGGAGTCCAGAGAGATGAGGTCCAGGCCTTATAAGTTGTCCTGTTCTGCCGATCCAGGAACCAGGAAAGGTCTCATTGAGCCAATCTCGGGTAAGGCATAACGAACCATGCTGGCTTTCTAGAAAAAGTGACTGTGGCCTCGTCTAACACAGGTATAAGAACTTGGAAATGTGACTTGTTGTTCCAACGTACGGTGCTAAGGCTCATCATGCCAGGTAGCCGGGGATCGTCTCATCGACAGCTTTCCTGGTTCCTGGACCGGCAGAAATAAGGTACCCGAGTCAAAAATTAAGTTTCTCAATTTGTTTTTTTTGCTGTTTTATTCTGGGTTGTGCTTTTTCCTGTGATGCTCTGCTCTTGGAATAAATTTTTATGACAAAAAAATTTACAGTATGAAGAAAAACTGGTCCAAAAATGGACCTTTTTTCGATTGCTTGTGAAATTAGTTACAGACGTTCAATAAACTTCTGGTAGGTGTCAAACAAATTGCCAAAGACTTCTCTATTCGAAAATGAAGTTTCAGTTATATAGACACAGTACAACTCAAACACGGAGCCGTCAACATCGGCGGTTAAGGATGGGACACCCTGTAGAATATTTAATATTTACTTTCGCGAATGTAATCAATTTTTTTCGACTGATGCAAATACATGATTCGCTGAAAGTTGACACGAACTGTTGAAGCGGTGTATACCGAAGCCAACCAGAAGAAGCGTATGTATTTTATTTGGGTAACCGTGGAATATTATATACCATAACATCATCAAATATAATCAATAATGAGATGACTTAGCTTCTGTAATAATCATGACAAGATTAGACGTAATTGAGAATATGTAGATGGAAAAACGCTATGTCGATCTAGGAAATGAAGTGAGCCTTTTTAACTCAGAAAATAACTACAACTATACCCAAGACAACTTAACTGTATACTTTGGCCACAGAGTAACCTATAGGCGTATATTTTATTCTTGACTTATTTTGTAACGGGTCCGACAATTTGTGCCTAATGTTTCGCTCTATATTCGTCAGGTTCGATAATAAACCGCAAAGTTTGTCATAGCCAATTTCTCACTAAACCTGACGAATTGAGGGTGAAACATTAGGTATGAATGTGCCGATCCTTGCACAATGAGTCAAGAACAAAAAATCGAC
>CAXIWR010000571.1:0-5000 GCA_964036265.1 Daptonema setosum | reverse complement strand
ACAACAGCAACAACAACAACAACAACAACAACAACAACAACAACAACAACAACAACAACAACAACAACAACAACAACAACAACAACAACAACAACAACAACAACAACAACAACAACAACCACAACAACAACAACAATTACAACAACAACCAACATCACTGGTGTCGGACGTAGGAGCAGGAGCAGGAGCAGGGACAGGAGCGGCAGTGCCAGCGGGAAGGGCAGCTGTTTGGGGAGGAGGAGGCGGGGGAGGTGATGGAAGTGGTGGTGGTGTGGGTGCGATGAAACCTGGTACCTGCAAAAGTAACATTATTTATGAAAAGTTCTCAATTTCATCCAATAAAATTGGTGATGTTTTGAAATTGAGCAAAAAGCCAGCATAGATCCGGTAGCTTGAGCCAAATTATTTCAAGGTCTTTGAATGTAGTGGCGGCCTCACACGTTTGACACAAACAATCGATCGTGATTATTTGGATCGGTATATTAATGCATTTTGATGTAGTGGCACAACGTCGTGTTTATTGATCAGATTGATTAAAAACTTTACTCACTTTTGGTGGTGGTGGTGGTGGTGGCTGTGGTGGAGCGACACCAGCTTGAAGTACCTGGGGCGCTGGTGGTGGTGGTGGTGGGGGCAGTGGGGGTGGGGTGGGAGCCACTGATCCCGTCTGAAAGTCAAACGTAAAGATATATTTGTACAATTAGACAGCTTTAATCAAATTAAAATTTAATAAAAACAAAACTTCCGTTTGAATACGATTATTGAATACATTGACTTTTTCTGGTGCAATGGATCAAATTCTTTTGCAAACCTTTACATGTGTTAAAAAAATTTATCAGAAAGTTTTTCAAATTTTCACTATGTTGAACATAAAACCGACAAGGCGTATAAAATAAAATATTAACCCATTGTGGAGCGGTTGCAATGGGCTTAACGGCTCCAACTGGCTGCTGTGGTTGTGGTGGAGCAGTAGCGGCAGCCTGGAGTGGAAATAAATAATGTGTTTGAACTAAAAAAGATACGTAACTCAATCACACAAACCTGAAAGCCAACATTTCTACTAACTATAGGTGTTGGTGTTTGCACAGCGGCTGGAAGCGCTCCGGGTGCAACATAACTCGGTACGGGTGCGGGTGGTGGCGGGGGTGCGGTGGCGGTGGGTACTGGAGCGACCGGTGCAACTGGAGCGACTGCCACCGGAGCGACTGCGGGTGCAACATAACTAGGCTGTGGTGCTGGAGTGGGTGCCTTAAATTGATTGTTCTTGTTATTGTGGAAAAAAGTGATTATTGACTCTTGCTAAAAAAAAAGTCTCCGTGCATTTGCTGCCCGAGAACATTTCAGTAATCCATAATTTGCCACAGGCGAGGTGGTTGGAGACTTCATGCAAATTTCAATTTGGAAAAATAGCCCTGTTGAAGGGCAGATAAATGTGCGATGTTTTGGTCAGAGCCGATTTTAAAATTCAATTTGAGTGCTATACATATATGCTGCTTGAGCAGCATAACTGGACTGCGGGGCTTCAGTTGGTGCCTGATTTTATGATTTGCTTGAGTTGTAAAAAAATAAGCAAGAATTGAACAAAAACGAAAAAGTTCGTTAACCATCATTATTTAGATAAATTAACAAAAAATGCACAACTCACTGGCGTAATTGGTACTTTTTGAGGAACTGGCGCAGGCGTTGATGCTGCTGCAGGTGCAACATACTTGGGCTGCGGTGCTGCAGTCGGTGCCTTAAATTTTTACTTTTTTGTTGGTACTGTGGAAAATTTGTCATGAAAAGAAATAGGGTAAAAGGAAAACATTCAAAAATTCTATTATTTAAATTAGTTTAAAAAAATTCAAAACTCACAGGTGCTGGAGCTGGTGTTGCTGCTGCTACGGGTGCTACATTAATGGGCTTAGGTGCAACAGTCGGTGCTACAGGTGCTA
Source organism: Daptonema setosum (assembly GCA_964036265.1). NCBI lineage: Eukaryota > Metazoa > Nematoda > Chromadorea > Monhysterida > Xyalidae > Daptonema > Daptonema setosum. Next base: position 3,066 of record CAXIWR010000571.1, on the reverse strand, counting down.
CATTAGTTGATTTAGGTGCAACAGTCGGTGCTACAGGTGCAACATAATTGGGCACAGGTGTTGCAGTTGGTGCCTGGAAATTTTTACTTTTTTTGCTGGTACTGTGGAAAATTTGTCATGAAAAGAAATAGGGTAAAATGAAAACATTCAAAAATTATATTATTTAAATAATTGAAAAAAAAATCAAAACTCACAGGTGCTGGAGCTGGTGTTGCTGCTGCTACGGGTGCTACATTAATAGGCTTAGGTGCAACAGTAGGTGCTACAGGTGCAACAGGCTTAGGTGCAACAGTTGGTGCTACAGGTGCAACAGGCTTAGGTGCAACAGTAGGTGCTACAGGTGCAACATAATTGGGCACAGGTGCTGCAGTTGGAGCCTGGAAGTTGATTTCATGTGAGTTGAGCCTTTGAAAAAAAACCATTGGCGACAAATTCAACATGCGTTTTTCAAACGCTAACTAACAGGAGGAGGTGGTGGTGGTTTCTGTGTAGTTGGTGGTGGTGGAGGTTGAGTGGTCTGTAATTATAGAAATCATTATAAATAGTAGAAGGAATTGCAAAGTGCAAATTTCTTAAAATTCATCTTCAAACGGAAAATTCATATTCCGAAAATTCCTTAGCACGACGACGGATTTTTGACGAATAACAATATTTTCCGTCATCAGCATTCCGAGTCAACAGTTAGTTCATTGCCATATCAACCATCAAAGATTCATATTCATGAATGCGAGAAAGTTACATAACTCAGTGTTGTGCTGGTGCAGAAATACTATGTTTCGAACACCGAATCAATGTATCTAACTAACCGGGGGTTTAGTAGCTGGTGGTGGTGGTGGTGGAGGTGGTGGTGGTGGTGGTGGTTGAGCGGCCTAAATAATTGACATTCATAGAGAACTTTTGCCATAAAATTTTATCGAGATCCTGATATTGGCAAGAAAAGCCCTCGATTTTGGAGTATGTATGGGAAAAGATTTACAGGGCATAACTCGCTGCACGGACTGTTAGTGATAGTTGAGTATTTTGATGGCAATGAAAGATTTTGGCTGATTCGGGTGCCTTCATAGTTCGAGTTATAACTTATTTCGTTTTTTTGTCAGTCTTTTCATGTTTCGTTTCCAGATTTTCCTTCATTTTCTTCCTGGCTCGATTTCGAACACGTTGTGGCATCTATTATGACGTGAAAAAGGCTCACAGAAAAATGTCGGAAAAGGTTACAACTCGGACTATGAAGGTGCCTTTAGCCACTACCAATGGATTGAACTTAGCCACTAACAATGGGTTGGACTTGAGGCGAACTGTACGCATTGACAACTGCTGGTTGAGGAGGAGGAGGTGGTGGGGCAGCCGTCCAGGCAGCCACGGGCTCTGGTTCGGGTTCTAGAATGACTGACTCACTTAACTACTACAACAACAACTACAACAACAACCAACCAACAACAACAGCAACAACTACATACAACAACAACAACAACAACAAAAAACCAACCAACCAACAACAACAACAACAACAACAACAACAACAACAACAACAACAACAACAACAACAACAACAACAACGATAACAGTTTCAATGAATGAATGCTACACGGTTCGATGGTGTTAAATGGATGCAAGATACTGATATGCTTCTTAGTACTGCTGCTGCTGACTGACTGACTGATTGATTGATTGACTCATTGACTCACTGTTTGACTCACTGACTCACTCACTGACTCACTCACGTGGATATCCCTGGGACAGGACGAGCGCAACAAGCGCCGATGCGACAGCGAACCTCAACATGACTAAAGTTTTACCTGAAAAAATCTGTTTGCAAAATGTTTTGTAAAATATAAAGAAAATATCTCCGTTGTGGAAGGTAGCATATGAATAGAACGAAACCGGTAAAATCATGGGCAAGACTGAAGATCACAGATATGTGATTACCAAGGCATATCATCCTGATTTGAGGACTTTATTGTTTTGAGAGCACAGATTCGAAACAATCTCTGAGTGAGAATAGGAATTTATATAAAATTTTGAAATTTCTATGGATTTTGGAGGGGATCGTTCAGTAGTAAACAAATAAGAAAGCACTGCTTTTCTGAATCGCAGGTTGTTCTGAGATGCAAACAAGCAATAATGACCAGTTGGACATGGACGTGGCCTTATATAGCGCATCGTCACCTCAGCTGTCTAGGTAATTTACTCGAGGGTTACGGTAATGTGAATTCGAGCATGAACTGATATCAGTGCTCCCAATCTATCACCCATTAATTTATGAACTTGGTGTTTGTCACTGTTGTTGCTCTTGTTGTTGTTGTTGTTGTTGTTGTTGTTGTTGTTGGTTTAACATGTGATGGTTTTACTTTTATTACTAGTTAATTAATATTAAATTGCATGCCTTTCGCATGTAGCATTTGTTTTACGTGGAAAGAGGGCGTTGGGTTCTGTTTTAACATCTATGCACACTTGCACACTGGGTTCTGGTTTTCGCACCGATTTTCATCAAACTACATAAATTGTTTCTCTTTTTAACATAAAAAAAAAAATATATGGCACTGAATCATTCAACGAGTCAACCGGGTCACATAATTGGAATACATTTTTCCCAAACGTCGGCATTACTGAACTGGAATATAGAAGAATTAATGATTTCACTTTCTTTGACGTTTTAAAAAAAACCAGAAGTAATATCTCCTCCTGATGGTATCGAAATCTTCAATACTATCCTTTTCCACTAAAAAAGTTTGGCGAATGGGAACAATCAATTAGTCCTTTACCCCATCCCAAGCCATTTTTCCTAAGGAAGGGGACATTTTCCGAAAAAAGAAATTTCAAGTGCACTCGTACTCCGAAGATAAAGTTTCCTAGATTCATGTTCATCTCAGCTGTCAGAACCCCGATTTGAGTGGGTGGGCGGGTGGTGAGCACAAGCGGACCAGGGAAGAACAAAAAAAGTTGAATTTCTCCCTCCTTTAGCATTTCAAAACCGTACCCTTTGTTTTTAAGGTGTCTGCAGATTGGCTTCAAAACTGCCAATTCCCCTGTTTTTAGTAAAAATTCCCCTCTCTTTGAAAGCGTTGC
>CAXIWR010000568.1:20000-29284 GCA_964036265.1 Daptonema setosum | reverse complement strand
AAAACGGGCACAGTTCCACTTTCTCGCTTCTCCCTCGTCCGCTTGTGGTTCGAGCACATAACCAGCTCTTTTCGTTGTGGTCGACTCGAGTCGAGGCATTAGGCACTGCCTTCAAGGACCCCTCCCCCAAGTCGGATGACTAAATCACTACTGAAATTAACATTTCTCCTATCCTTTATTTCACAAAATTTCAGGGATGGTAAAGGCAATAACTACTCATCAAGTTACACATACATAAGCTTATTTCAGGGCGGAAATATGAACCATAATCGAGGTGATCATCCGCCATTGTAGTACATGTGCCAAATAGAACGCATCAGTGAAGGACCAGAATGAGAATAACCAACAATTCAGTGGCTTCAATGAGTGAACGTAAAGTTAACATAATTAAAAATAAGCAACGCCAGGATAAGAAGTGTAGTCACGATAAATTAGTTCTACCCTTTCTGAAGTATTTTACTCATCGACTCATGCACGACTCAACCGAATGAATAGTGGAATTCCCCATCTTAGGGCCTAGGGGATTCCAAAAATATGAATTTGTTCCGTAAGTAGAAGGTGTAGATAAAATGAATTGAGAACTGCAAACCCCCACTCAATGATAAAACCACCTCTTCGGTAGATGGGTTCGTTTGCCGGTGGAACCCGCTAGCAAGAGTTGGTGTATTGTGTCGTAGTTGGATTTAATAAAGAGCATTACAGGGTCTACCACAGTACCATCGAAAAGAGTGCGCGCGTGTCTGCGATCATTATATGGCCAGTTGAGTAGTCTCTATTACGGGCCACTTGCGCATCATCATATCAAGTGGAACCACATGCTTGAGGAGAAGAATGAAAGTTTGAAGAATCAGGAGTGTAAAATGATGTAGGCAAAAATTACTACAGAACAAACACGCGAGACCACTATAATAAGTGTTATACGTCTATAAAGACCGCATTATTTAAGCCTTTTTTCTTGATAACAAGTCAAGTCGTTTATTCAGTCTGTATACTGACAAGAGGGCACAAAAAATGACTAACAAGTTAGTCGTGGCGTAATGTGCATGATACAATACAATAAAGTAAAATAAGCAAAAAATTTATTTTGACGATATAAGGTTTCAAGAGAAACCAACGAAATTATTTGTGTAAACATTTTTTACACATTGTAATCATTCAAAACGGAAAAAATCGGCACTTGAATTTGTCTCTCTATCACGTATTCGGACAACTGACCGAGACGCCTAAAATAGCGTTTCGGACAAATTCGGACAAACGTCGAGTCGGACAACTGAACAACAGCCGGGCTGCGAAACTCCGTTTTGACAATTGAAAACAAAAAAATATGAGGTAACCTGTCATTCAAGATGACTGACCCAATCTCACGCATATTTCTGACTTACCCAATTGACATGACGTACTTTTGAGTAAATACAAATATCAAATGAATGACAGGAAAGCTAGCGCCTAGAAGTGATAGAAAAACTGTAATTTTGATGAATACGCAGTGGTCCATTCAAAGTACGCCACATAAATTGCAATAGGAAAATAAAGTAAGCCGCTGAGAGGACATTGACATTGATTGACATCGAGATGAAAAGGAATCTGATGATGATGAATTTAATGAAAGACATCAAAAGTTATTGAGAAGCAAAGTAAATAATCTTAAGCGTACCTCAACGAGAAACTATGTAACACTCGAACTAGAATCGAAGTAATAACCTGCTCTTGCTCATCCACAAATCAGACAACTTTCAGTGGTGTATTTGTTCCAGCAGGAGGAATCGACCGGTCTTAACACGAACACGGGTATCTGGCAAACTCACAATCCGATCCATGTTCATGGGATATAACAAAATATGTACCAGACCAGTGTAGTAGCCAGTAGGTGCATCAACATAACAACTTCACAATCAGAAAACGGTAATCGCGACCCGTCGACCGGTCGACCCGTCGACCGAGATCGGTCGACCGGCCATTTGGAGGTTTTTAGGCTGCCTACATAGCTGGATAGGTTTAGAAGGCTAGGCATGAGCATCAAAATTAGGTTTCTGTGTAGGCTTAGGCTTAAGCTTAGGTTTTTGCGATAGGCTCGAGCGCTACGCGCCCGAGCCCATACAAAAACCTAAGCCTAAGCCTAAGCCTACACAGAAACCTAATTTTGATGCTCACACCTGCCAAACTGTTAGTATAGTGCTCCAGAATAACTTTTGTAAACTTAAGTCGGTGCTAGGAACTAAGCCGAAGCCGTACAAACAATATCAAAATTCTGGGTCGACGGGTCGACGGGTCGCGATAGCCGTCAGAAAAAGACGATGAAGGCAGATAATTGGGGCGGGGTGCTTATATTTACGATCATTCTGCTTTTCGGCAGCGTTTTACTTGCTCTTTGAGAACATTGATCACAACATTCAGATTTGAGCTGGTTAGAGCATTCAACAAGGTTAGTATTGGAGCAAGCAAAATATTGCGAACCTTGGATAGGAGACATATGGATAATGATTGTGATTTGTGGTATCATCGATCGATGACAAAGATACGTCCTGAGTTGAGTAAGCACAACCATACAATAACTCCATCATAATATTTAACAGTTTAATCAAACGGTTCAGTTCAGAAGACTAAACAAAGTTGAAATTTATTGAAGGCGCGGATCTATACCCAACACCGGAACACTGAAACAACTTGACGGAAAATTCATATGATTATTTTATTATAACAACATGTACGTTATCTATTATTACTACCGTATTTCATGATCCAGACTGTTTTGGCGTGAATGTTTTAGAGCCAAGATAACATTTTTCGACAGTTCCTTCATGTTAAATACACCCCAACTCTAACAGTTATCAATAAACTAAGGGAGTACTGGACCACATGATCACTGAACTACATGACTCATCAACATGCCTGCCATGCCATGAATAATACTGCATAGAAAACTAGCAAGCTTATATACGCTCCCACCCAACTAATCATAATGAGAATTTACATAGATAAAAAATTAAACAAAGACAGAACAAAGTTCATTTGAATCAGTTCTTCCAGAGACAGAACATCTGAGCAAAAAGAAGATCAGTAAACGTGGGTACAAGTGCAACTATCATCAAGACGTCTTGTTGTCCGACGTGGCCCCCCAAATAAAGGCGATGAGCCTAGTAATGGATCATTGAAAACCTTCTACATGCAAACTGATTGAATAATTGTAAATTATAGTAAAAAAACTAACATGATGTCCATTATTGAAAGCTCCCATATCACTGCCATATGACGTATTTTGATTCCACATCTGGACTTTTTCGTACGATGTGCCCGCAAATTGGGAATGACCGTTCATGACGCTGCGTCCGCTTCTTCTTTGAGAATCACCGCGATGAAAGTGACGCTGATAAGAAATTGATTTTATTTATAAAATATAATATAATTTATAAATAACTTTAATTTTTAAGATTCTCAAATTTTAATTTCGAGGTCAAGCTCTGAAACGTAATTAGATAAACTGTTGTCACACAAAAAATATACCGTATTAGAATTGCGTTACGGTAGTTCGTTGTTTTTATTTTCGTGAAGAAAACTTCTAAATATGGTATGATATAAGAAACATATAGTTCTTTTAGCGTAGTTAAAACTATCAAAATTTTTACTTCTGGACAGTTGAACAGACTACAAGATGTATCCCGTCTTAGCACAGTGCAGAGTTTTGTGAAAACCAGTACATTTGCATCTTGTTCCCACGGGTTGGTGTAAATCTCTATTGGTGATAGTCTGAAAACGTCTTTGATTGGGTGAGTAGAAAAATAAATAAAAAAAAGTAATAATGTTGATGCAAGTCAGATGAGCTTGTTAGAACATATTAATGAGTTTTACCTCTCCCTGGGAGCCAATAAACCTACTGTATTCCAGCCAGTTCAAACGCGAAAAAATCTACAACAATTACACACCCCAGAATTGACCAAAATTACGGTATGATCGCACTGTTTTACACATGATATTGCGCACTGTGCTAAGACGGATCATTTGAAACTTGTGATTCTTGAGCCTGTCATAAGGAAAGCTCGATTAAAAAAACACATGTAGAGCCACTAGCGGACGTGAAAAGCCAAATGTAGAATTCCTCCATTTTTGGCGTTTTCAAAACGAAGAATTTGTTTCTAAAGATGTAGGTGAAATGGCCTGAAAACTGCCAATTCCCCTCTCTTTGACGAATTTCCCCTCCCTTTAGAGGACTAGCTCGTCCGCCAGTGTGTTGAGTGATTCACCAGTGAATTGGCTTAGCTTAAATTCAAATGTTAACGTTTCATTTTATCCCAATATCGGGGTTTAGTTAGTAAGTGGATAAATGCGGATAAGCCATTTGGCATAATATAACGAACGGGAAGCAAGATTACTAACTGCACTATTCTGAGAATCCAAAATTCAACGCTCGTATTACAAAATTCAATTATTGCTCGTTAACCCCCAATAACCTATCGTAAGGCTGGCTTGTCCGAGCAATAGCGAGGACAATCGTGTTAGCACCGCGCGGAGCGCGGAGGTTGGATCTATTTGAAAAATATAAGTAAAAGATCGAAAACACATACAATTTGAAAATTTCGATTCTCCAAATCACATTTTTTCTTAAAAAAAACTCGCAAATTACAGTTTCGGCAATTTTGGATTCTCAGAATAGTGCAGTTAGTAAACTCGGGAACGGGAGGCTCAGAAGGACTGTGAATGGGTAGATTATAACTCATTAAACCACAACATGGATCAACGATCATACTGACCAGTGAGCATCATATTTATCATAGTGACCCGAAGCCAGGATGCGAAATGCCAAACCCCAAAAATTTTCCTAGAATTTTGTCTAAACTCCAAAATTTTCTGTCACCAAAAATATATTCCATGTGAAGTTTTACTGTCCGTTAACCCCCGATTACCTATCGTGAGGCTGGCTTGTCCGAGCGGTAGCGAGGACAAGCGCGTTAGGCCCGCGCAGCGGTGGTATTTCTTTGGTTATCCACCTTAATATGCGGACATAAAATTTCGCGTTTAGAAAAAATTCTAGAAAATTTTTTGGGTTTTGGAAATATGCAGCCAGGATTCGTCAGGTTAAACCCAACTTAATTGTTATAGTCCGTTTGTGGTTGAATACTTTTATTCTACCTCTGGCGGACTAACATTGGTCCAATATTAATAAGGGAATTGCTTCAGAGGAAACAGAAAAGTCCGAAACTCCAACATAAAAACTATATCATGTAAACCTAAAAATTATGTTTTTTAATCGCCTTGAAAAAGGTTTAAACAACGGGAAATTTTCTGAACGTTACTTAACTCGTTAATGTACGGTAGAAATGATTACGGTAGTAATTATAAAACTAATTAACTATTACTGTACGGCAATTAATACAAATCAGATTGTGGTTGTAATATTTTTTAAAAGTTTCAAAATGTTTTCTGTAATTTTGATTAGTCAACCGTGGATGATTCATACAAGAAAGTGAATTGTCTGATACCACTAGCGGACGAGAAGGGGTGGGAAAAGTGGAATTCCCCCCTCTTTGGCGTTTTCAAAAAGTAGAGTTTGTTCCCTATGGTGTAGGTAAAATGACCCTATTTCTGCTAATTCCCCCCTCTTTGGCAAAATTCCCCTCCCTTTGGAGGTTTGGCTCGTCCGCCAGTGTCTGATACATTGAGATCTTCTCTATAGACTTACATGAAAAAAATAGAATCGGAGTGTCCACCGATTGCAAAATGCATGGAAAAGCTCTACTGAAGTCAAATGACAGACATTCGAAGTTTTAACTCTCAAATAAGATTGCTATACTAACCGACACATGTCCTCTGGACGACATCAGAGTCGAGTACATGGAGTTTTATCCATCGATGACTGCACACAGTCAAACGCGGCCATCAACATCTTGCGGATCAGGTAAGTCATTTTATTGTGTTACATTCATTTTAAAGATTGAACCTATAATTAATATATATAAGTTATGGAGAAAACCCAACATCTGAAAGAAAGACGCCATATTTTTATAATCTTAATTACGGTGTGGTACATGGTATGTACATCTGTAACAAACTTACAGCCATTGGAAACATTCGTATCCATCTTTATAGAATCAATCGTATCTCAGTTATTTTCTCATATGAATAACCACGTTCATCCTATTAATCGAACGAACACGCTTATAGCGAATCAGTTTTATTTCTGTTGACAAGTTATGGGAAACTTGAATTAGTCACCATAATAATAATGTATAAAACACGCATTATAACAACTTCACTGGTAAACTGCCCATTAAAGGGTGTACAATAAAATGAGCTTTGATCAATGTAGTAAAGTAATAAAAGACAAGCTATATGACAAGAAATACAAAAAATGCAACATAATTCTATTGGCAGGCCTCTGTTGCAGAAGCAAGCGAACACTCAATACGTTAAAAGTACATTGAAATAATTGCATTAAATTATTATATTTTACATCATGGTCATAATACTTATTGTGTGTTAAACTGGACATTTGTAAAATCATGTAATAATTGGAATGGACAACGGATGTAAATATTCGAATACATAGTTTCCAATTGGACTCGGGATTGAAACTAGGATAGACATTCTCGGTAAAGCCCCAAAATCTTGTTATTTATGATATCATCAAGGCAAGCTGATCTTGCACAGTAGTTCTTACATACATACTTTTACTGTATGTAATCTGTTACAGATAAATACTTGTTGAAAAGCTTTATGTACTGCATTATTTTTTTATAGACATGCCAAAATGCGATCATTCTCTGTTCTTCTTGTCTAAAATACTCATGTAGTACATACAGTATGTATGTATTATAACCTAAACGGACGGGTGTAGTGTATGACGTCACGTACACCTTTATTACCTATAAAATGTATATATTATTTATAATTATAACATAAATTATACCCTATTTTATATTTAAAAAAATCATGATGTATATCCTATATCACTACGTACATACATACATATGCCACATATGTAAATGTAATCTATAGTCATACAACCGTCAACGCGGCCGACGGATCGAACTCATGATGTCCGGAAGAAGGGGGTAGTGGCAGCGGGGAATTTCCCCGATTGGACTGAGTGCCATGGGCATCCTGTGCCGCTTGTACCACGTCCCTGAATCTGGTGTTGGTCCGTCGTGATCCCTGACCCGAGGCGAGTCGACCCGACGTCGTGGACACCTTCGATTGTTGACCATCCGATCCACGATCAGCCGATGTATTATTGTACTGTCTTCGGGAATATGCCCCTCTGATTCGGGCACCCATTTTTGACTTTTGTGCCACGGCTGTGCCACCGGTGGACAGGGAGGATGGCAACATTTCCTGCTCGGAGGAATCGGGTCCGAGACCGAGTGGATCGTTGCCAAGTTCGAGATCGGGCATGGAATTGTTGGTGCCGTGGATTCCGGTCTGCGAGGGATGGTGGTTGGATGTCTGGTACCCCGGACCACCGTAACCGGCTCCCGTGTTACCTTCGTCCCATGTGTTGTGGCGTCGGCGACTGAAATCGAAATATACATATCTGTCTGATGTATAGGCCTCAAAATTGATTATAAGAAATGGTGTAAAACTGAGAGAACCCATGGCATGGCCAGAACAAGATTCTCAAGTCCAGAACCGGATTCTCAAGTAATGAATTTTCAGTGCCACGTTTTAGCCACTTTTCAAAATTTCTTAGAACCAGATTCTTAAGTCCAAAACCGGATTCTCAAGTAAGGAATTTTCTGTGCCACGTTTTGGATTTTCTTATAACTAATTACGAGGCCTAAACATGTATATCTGTTCCAAGCTCAGTGAACTTTTTTAACTGTGCAACGTATGTGACTTGGCTGATTCTCATAAAAATTTAAATTGACTTTAAAATATTTTACTACAATTCATGTGTATTTTAGACTTATGTAAGCCCACATACAGTAGTCTATATGTACTAACTACACTGCACCAGAGAGACGGTTCACTTGAAATTGTACACTCACCCCCTCACCAAATCATCATTTTTTCAAATCTTGGTTTGCGAGCGGTCAAGTTGGAGTTTCTGGTTACAGTTATGTACAGTTAAATCAGAGTTTCTGGCGCTTTTCAATACTGACCCGTATAATTTAAAAAAACCTTTACTACATTTTCTACATTGTCCATGCTAGGGAAAGCATCGAAACAAACTCCAAACATTCAAGCTCCAACATAGAGCTTGATGGTTGCACCAGGTAGGCATTCTCAACTGATTACGAGGCCAAATTTGAACATGCCGTACTTTCGCGGTGATTTTTCGATGTGTTATTTTTTGTATGCAAATTAATCTAGTCAACCGAACTCGTTCCTCATCGAAGATCCAAAATAGCGGGGTCTTTCAAATTTAATCTCCTAATCAACTGAGAATGGTATAAGTCAAACAATGATACAGCTCGCGGTACCACGAACTCTTTATAACAGACGACGAGCACATAAACGACGATGGCTATATAAACACCGGCCGTGAGCGCGTACATACAATTCGAGATCGTTTTCATCTGGTTCATCAGAAAGTTAACATCGTCCGCGATCCGTAGAAACTTCGCCCCGTCCTGAACAAACAAATTGGCGAACTGATTAAAATTATATTTATAAACTGTTTTTATTAAAATAATTAAAGAACCACATTTAAATTGTAAAAATAAATTAACGGTGAATACCAGTGCGGAATTTTGAAGTTGGTCCGTGAAATTCTTTCTGATCACACACACGTTCACACAATTGATTAGAAAAGCTAAGAAAAAAGAGGGCGAGCTTTCTATTTAGATTGTCTCTTTATGGTATAATTTAGCAGTGTTACTAAAGAATGGACGTGATTTTTGAAAATAAAATGTATTGATGAACAAAATCTGCAAACATGGCATTCTATAATAAAGATAATTCCTATGCGTACAAAAAGATTCGTGTTCAGCATGTGCTCTCGTAAGGTGTGACACAAATTTTTATCCGAAAAATGGGATAAATAGAGAGTTGAAACGCCAGCAAGCCATCCGTGATTTGGTTTAGCATTTTCTTATTTCGCACACATGAATGTGTATAGTTTTATTAAAATAAAATGAATGATGAATGATGGCTAACAACCTGGAGCAGGGACGCGATGAAGTCGGTCTGTTGCCCGGCGGCAACCATGACGGCCAGCGGTAGTGCGGCAATTTTGGCGCTAATATTTAGGATTTGAAAATTACAAACTTATTATTTTGACGCCAATTCTGTAGTCGACAATAATAATGCGTGTCGATGTTAACCATCATTTCCATCGTATGTAAGCGAAA
>CAXIWR010000568.1:5000-17500 GCA_964036265.1 Daptonema setosum | reverse complement strand
CGTTATATTTACCTCATGCGTTAAGATTATTTAAATACTGCTAAGTTTTCATCAACAATTTCCACCGTATACATTCAATGATTGCTAGTCTAATGGGTCTCTGCTGAGCAGTCACCCACATCGTTCACCTATTTTGTGCTATAAAGTTGGGTGCACATAATAAACTTCGTAAAATAGTAATAAAATATTAAAAAGAAATAAAAAGCATCCAAAAATTTAGTGACTGTCCTGCTTTTTGTCGTTTCTTATATGAACCCGTTCTTAAATTTATCATAAATTAATTGAGCCTAGTTCAGTTTGACAATGAAAGAGATTCTCCTTTTCTGTTACGGAGAACCGGTTGTTTGAATATATACATGTACATGTCGGTTATGTCATTGAAGGGAAAGTGCAATATACAAAATCGTTTTTCAATAAATTAACAGTAGTTAAATTACGTTAAGGTTGTATAACGTTATTTTTTCTATAATTTCAGGTTTGTTTATACAGAATGGTTTTATTTCCTCCCTCATCCCGTGAAACGTCTCAGTTAAAACAAAAGGAAGATACATATTTTAACAAAAATTATGTTCAATGATTCATCAATCAAAAATTATAGCAGCATCGTCATCCATCAAAATGTGTAGAAAAAATTAATGTAAGATATATCCAAGATTTTCGCATAATAGCAAAAGAAAATTTTGAACGTTCTTCTGGAAAACAAACAGATGAATTACTGACGGACTATAGATCAACTTATAGGCCTCATAATTGAGGTTGTATTCAAGGCGATTTCCCATCTTAAGTTTAGCTATTCACAATATGACATAGTCCATGAGTTACCTCAATACATTGCCTTCACAACCTACTGGTGCCACCCCCCTGCATCGCCTTCGTTTAAAATGAAAAATACTATTTTCTGAAAATTCATCAAAAATAAGACTGAATTTTATTCATTTCCAATCATGAAAAAAATTCATGGTGAACTTTGGTTTTTTTAAACCTAAACAGCCTTCTTTTCCATGTTTTTAGCTATAATAGTAATGAATTCGATACTTTTTCTGAAAGTGCAGATTAATGTTGAGAAGTCAGGTAATAACTGTCAAACTTCAATATATTTCTTTTATTGAACGTTTTATGCGCAGATATAGTTACACGACTATTTAAATTTGTTTATTATTGTGCTGGCAACAATTCCAACACAATAAACATCAATTATGCAATTGTTTATGTGGTTTTGAAATGACTTGATACCCGTGACTTGAAAAAACCATCGTTGTCAAAAAATTGATTTTTCGAAAAAAATGAATTTGCTTGTGAGACCTGTTCAACAGTTTCAGATTACATCCTACATAGGATAACTGTTGTTTCCAAAAATGAATTCTATGGTATTTGGGGATTCTTGTAACACTATTTTCTAACCATTTGCCACTAATTTAATGTTTGTTGCCAGAAAAATGTTCAAGGTAATTTTCCATCTTAAGTTTAGCTATTCACAATATGACTTGTAGTCAATGAGTTACCTCAATACATTGCCTTCACAACCTACTGGTGCCCAACCCCCTACATCGCCTTCGTTTAGAATGAAAAATACGATTTTCTGAAAACTCGTCAGAAAAGTGATTTTTTTTCATTTCCAATCATGAAAAAAATTCATGGTGAATTTTGGTTTTTTGAAACCTAAACAGCCTTCTTTGCCATGTTTTTAGCTTCATTTTCAACTATAACAGTAATGAACTCGATACTTTTTCAACGTCTGAAAGTGCAGATGAATGTTAAGAACTCGGGTATATTGGCTGCAAATAATTAATGTCCAACTTCCATAGATTTCTTGTATTGAACGTTTTATGCGCAGATATAGTTACACGACTAATTTAATTTGTTTATTATTGTGCTGGCAACATTTCCAACACAAGACACATCAATTATACAATTTTTAATATGGTTTTGAAATGACTTGATACCCGTTGAAAAAGTCATCGTTGTAAAAAATTGAGTTTTCGAAAAAATTGGACTCGTTTGTCAGAGCTGTTCAATAGTTTCAGGTTACATCCTAGGATAACTGTTGGTTCCAAATAATGAATTCTATGGTATTTGGGAATTATTGTAGCAATATTTTCTAACCATTTGCCACTCATTTAATGTTTGTTGTCAGAAAAATTTTCAAGGTGATTTCCCATCTTAAGTTTAGCTGTTCACAATATGACATATAGTCCACGAGTTACCTCAATACATTGCTCAATAGATTGCCTTCACAACCTACTGGTGCCACTCCCTCCTCCCTACATCGTCTTCGTTTAGATTGAAAAATTCGACTTCGTGAAAATTCGTCAAAAAGTGATTTTTTTTATTTCCAATCATGAAAAAGAATCATGGTGTACTTTGATCTTTTGAAACCTGAACAGCCTACTTTGCGATGTTTTTAGCTTCATTTTGAGCTATAACAGTAGTGAATTAGATACTTTTTCAACATCTGAAAGTGCAGATGAATGTTGTTAACTCGGGTATATTAGCTGCAAATAGATTGGAAGACTGAGTTCAAATAAGTGCCAAAATATTATACGCTTTTTAAATGATTTTTGTTAATCCAGTTTATCAATGATCACGATTACCATAATCATTGATCTGGCCGAAATTCAGCTGCTTTTTATGCATAAAAAAGTTTTACAGATATGGTGCGCATTTGAATTTAGTCTGCTATTCAATTGAAAATGTTAAAGCATCATGTATGTATGTGCAAGTCGCTGACTTTTATCCCTTCACTGTGTTCAGAATACGCGAGGACATTTGAGTCTAGTAAAACGAACATGTCTGACAAGGTATTTTAATTGATTAAATTGTATCTAGTCTGCAACACATTTTTTGCATTCGTTATACACAATATAAAACAAGTAAACATAGAGCGAACCGTAAAAGAGCAACAAAAAAATTTATGAGCAAAATAATTTGCTAGACCATTGGAATTGGCTAAAATCTGATGAAAAAATAGGTTGACACTGGCCGTTAAATTATATGAGATGTGTTACAGTAAACCCTTAATAACATTTGGAGCCTCCAGTTGTTACCAGAATTTATTGGAAGCTCTCATGAGCATATCTACATTTAAAAATCAATTCAACTAAAACTCAATCTCTAATTATTAACCGAGTCGGTGGCAAGTCTGGCGTTAATTTCGACCTCTTGGTCGATAATGTCGCGTGCTCCTCGGTTACTACACTAAAATACCTCGGTGTCATTTTCGATAACAACCTCTCCTTCTCACAACACTATTCTAACAAATGTGCACTTGTCAAACGTCATGTTGCTGCCTGCTTACGGATTTTCCGTAAATCCATCAACTTGGAGGCCAAACTAACCATCTACAAGGTCCTCCTACGCTGTCATCTTCTGTATTGTTCAGAGGCAGTTTTTCCCGCGAATCAGTCTGGGCGACTTATCGTTGACCGTTTACAAAAGACGGTTCTACAATATGTCACTAATAACGACTATTCGCGTGATACTTCCTATGATCAACTACTCTCTATCTGTAACCTAACTCCAATCTGGGTCACAATCGGTGCAAACCGGTTGAGTCTTCTTCATGCCTATCGCACTGGTGTCCGTTTCTGTTTGCCACATCTTGCACAGTCCGCAGTCTCTGGTCAGTCGCAACGTCGCTCTTCTCGTCTAAATAACCAATTTATGTTCGCACGTCCATCATCAACCTCCAGTCTAAATTTTTTTACCAAATCTCCCCACTATACCACAATTATTTCATATAATCTAATCTCACCATAAATTCTCGGCCAAAGCCTCCCCTCGTTTAAGAAAACAGTCAATAATACAAAATTCATATCTGACCTCATTGATAAACATGTTACCCAATCGATCAATAATGTTTATTTTACATCCAATCCACACATCTAAACTTTAACAAATATTACCATAAACATTCCTTTTTTTTAAATTTAATTTAGAGTATTATTTATTTAAGAGAAGTGTTTACTGACCAAACCCAACATCTCTTAACTTCACTTTATTCTACGTATCAAGACTGAAAACGGTGAGTATAACAAGAAGAGACATATATGGAATAACGGCAGGTTTAAATAGGCTGCCCATATAAAAGAAGGCGGAGCCTGTAGGTCACGTGACAATCAATATAGGATAACTGTGAATGGGTAAAAGGTCATAGCAATAGCAGTATTGCACTCCTCCCACGTCGACAGAAGAGACCGTGAGGAATGTAACCAAAAATTAGGATAAAATAGTGAGCATATAATGTATGACTGCATGAAATTGAGCATAAAAAATGAGATTAATATAAACAATTCAGACATAGACTGGAAGTTGAATAAATGGAATAATACCGTCAAATAACGTAGTACTAGACAACAACAAACGAGCTGAACTAATAATTCAAGAAAATTAATAATTCAAATATAACCCGGAAAACCGAACACAAAAAACAAAACCACGAAACCAACAACAGTCAGTCTGTCTCAATCACCTGGCTGTATCTGAGTCCGTACCATTCCTCTCTCACCCGCAACTAGATTCTCATTCCCTGGTGAATGTTCATGGTACCCGACTCCAGGCACTCCGACCAGACTCCATTTACAAACCAACAAAAAAAAAAGTGAACAGATAGAAAATAACAAGATTATGCATCGAATCAATACAGATTATATGGAATGCATTTTCCCGAGTATCCCAATTTCTCGCACTACAAAAAAAACTAAACACAGACCACCATACTCGGAAATATGCAAAATCTAAACCAGAAAATACCATTAGATGAATTTAGTCGTTGCAGCCGTTGCCGTATCCGAACCCTCGTCCGTCGGCTGTTGTTCCAGCTGCCTCTTTTCGACTTGTTGAGCAGCCTCCCGCAGCTCATCCTCCAGCTCGGCAACGGAGCACTGGCGCAGAGTCGCCGTCAGCTGAGATTACACAGATTTTATTTCACAAAACACAAAATTCCAAAATACTTATTTCATGTCACCGGACTAAATACGGAAACGAAAAGAAAACAACGTCTTACCTCACCAACTCAAAAAAAACAGACAATACTAGCCAACACCACTCTCATCTGAAGTTTCCACAAATTAAGACATTTTATACTTATTTCTACATGGAATACAAACCTGGGTATCGTCCAGTAGTGCCTCCAGCACAGACGACTTCACCGGGGTTGATGTTCTCGGCTGATCCGGATCCACTTCCATGTGATGATCTGCATAAGTACATCCAAATGCATCACTACATAACACCAATCTTACCGAACTTAGAAAAACTATTAACATGACGTTTCACTTCAAATACATTAAGTCTACTATACTACACAGAATCAGAATCATGTCTAGAATCCAACATGTCCCACAGACGAACTAACATTCCACTGACTTACAAATTACATAAATGACTAAAAACAAGACAAATTCACCCACTTCCAGTAATCAACCTCCCATTCTTAACATAATCATACCAACCAGCGTTCGCCGAACCATTGCTGAAATTCCTCAGGCACGAACTTTGTTGAGCAGCTGCCGACGAGGCACGTCCTGCAACCAACAATTTTTTATTCAACTACATATATCATCATTATCACACCCACTGAATCTCATTAATGCATTCAAAATCTGTTAGACCAAACTGAATCGATAACTACTACTATAAACACGCTTCTTTGACTTCGAATTTCAACGATTTACCTTCTCTCACTAAAAAAACTATACTCAAACCTTCAGAATAGCTCATTGGCCGTTGAGCTGAAACGAGATGCGGTGCTGCAGAACCGCCTGCACCCAACGCCTTTCGAATGGGGGACACCACCACCGGCGATACTCCTGGCAAACACAACAATTTTTCTCACCGATTACAGAATCATACATACCGCTGAACACTCAATAAAAATTTTAATCTCTTCAATTACGATCAACCCTCACTATTCATGACTGCCTCAAGCAAAAACACATAATACACGTAATATACAACACTAGTAATACAAATGAAGTACTTGCGACAGAACTCACCACGGTTCATCACTGAACGTGCCTGCTGCATCTGCGGCACGCCACGAGTCGGCTGCGCAACACCTCGAGCCGGCTGCACTCGTCGATTTCCACGACTACCTACAATTATACTATCATTTAGATACAAACTCCAAACGTCTGGTTCCTGAACCACTAATTCCAACAGCCAAAATATACGAATATCATTCTACTGAACCAATTATTAAGACAGCAAAACTACACAAAAACTACACATAAACTATGAACCAATAACTACCCAAGAGCTACGCGGGTAATTCTTTTTTCCAAATGAAAAATAACTACAGACTCAAAGTTGCAAACTAGTGTCTAAAAACCTTTCCCACGACACTTTTTTAAAAATATGAACACAGTCGAAGATAAAACACCGCAACTTAGACTCATAATAAGGAAAACATAATTTACACACTTCAACATCCATAAATTATCAAATAACTTTCCTTCAACAACAACATTTATATATGACAATACCAAGTTACCTGTGAAGCCGTCGCCGTCCGTACGAGCGACACCACGACCGAAAAGACAGTTGCGTGCCAGATGACCGAACCACGTTTCGACATTGCGGCCAATTTTTCACTTTACTGCAAATATAACGTGCATGTATTATATAACAATTTTCACATAGACATAAACAACGAAACACTTCAATAAAACAAATGACCCATACAATCACAAACAAGGTCATCTGATATACATTCAGACGCAGATTTTAGAGCTCTGAATGCACTAAAATAGCATGTAATTAACTAGAAGGCAACTAAAAAAACAACAACAAAACGGATAATGGTAGGATAACAACATGATTGTAACATGGTCTATTCCAATGCCCTTGGCTGCAAGTAAGCCAACGGAACCCGATGCGTTTTGAAACGACCCTTAACCCCTTCCAACTCAACCAACGCAGAGCGACGTCCCACCTCCTTAACGACACCCTTGATCTCATTAGCCAGATCAATCTTCAGCTTACGCTGAGCCCTTAACGCATCACTTTTAACGAAAACACCATCACCCACTTTGAATCGAGTTTCCGTTCGATCAAAGAACTTGCCCGTAGTGTACTGTTCCTGCGCCTTAACGATTTGAACCCGAACCTTCGCCCAAAAGTCAGACAACTCCCCTGTAGTCAAAAACTCAGTACTATCTGAACTGTACGGCACCCCATAGACCACGTGAAACGGTGACAGAATCATCAATGCGACCATCAAGATCAGGATCACGACATACAAGGAACTGAACGCCGTGCGACAAGCCCACAGAACATCTTTCAAACGACCCTGCTCCACCTCATTGACGGCATCACTGATCTTGACCTCGGCCAAAAACTTCTCCCGGCTCTGTGATTCATCCTTATCCAATAATGTGGCTGTGGGCAGCTCACAATAATTAACCAACTGGGCGTCCTCATCCCCAGTGTCCTTGCCATTTTCATCACAAAACACCAACAGTGCTTCTTCCTCTACTTCGGACATCAGATTCTTATCACGCACCTGAGCTATCAGCGTGTTTTCAACCAACTGATCACAGTGATTTAAATAACAACGACCATCCGGACCCACTATCTGAAAATTCAGATTTTTCAACGCACGAACGCCGAGCAAGAAAGGAGTGTTGCTGTGATCTGTAACATGACATTCAACCGACTCCGTTTTACCCGCCACTTCAACGCTCAAACTAACAGTACCCAAACAGTTCACGATCGTCTCATTAACAGCTACCAACTGTTGTCTACACGCCTTAGGCTTCAAACCCAGCTGATTAACCAGCTCCAAAGAAACCAGTGAATTTACCGAGCCTGAATCTAAAATCCAATTTTCGGGACCCAACATTACTCCCTCAATAAACAGTTTCGTCTTAGGTGCTGGTGGCACACAAGGCACCGATCTTATCTGTTTAACTGGTAGACGAACCATACCTACACGAGACACCGATGCCTGTTGACCGCTATTCGACTCCTGACCCTGCAACTTTAGTTGAACACTATCAAGCTGGAGCTTCATTTCGGACACCAACTGTTCAAGTTTACTCGCGGAAGGTTCAAATACTACTGAACGAACCCTGTCCTGACCAGTGGAAGCCTGATTCCTGTTTGAACACTCAAAAGAACGATGACCATCCTGCCCACAAGTGAAACAACGATAAGTGCCCGTACGACCTGTTTGCTGACCACCAAATGTCCGATTGGGAGGTCCAGCATTCGCAAACCGACCCCCAGAACCGTTATACGCACCTCTATTCTGACCCTGAGTCGCTGACGGACCACCAGAATACCCATTAGGTTGCCCAGTAAACTGTGAACCTTGTGTCTGTCGACCACCCTGATATCCCTGATAACCCCGACCAGAATTATTGTTAATATAACTATTACCACCATAGTTATTACCATAACGACGACCACCACCCACGAAGGGACAATTGCCGACCACATGATCGCACATTTTACTGCAAAACGTACAGAACTGTCGAAAATTATCTCTACCAGACGACTGACGACTAAATGAGCCACCCTGTGCTGAACTACCTGAGTTCCTACCTGATCTACCGTACAGCTCCCGGTCTACATCTTCTTCAACAATCAACTGAGTTAGAACATCATCAAAAGAAGCCGTGCCAAGACGTGCTGCTTTTCCAACGATCGCCTTGAAGCGTACATTGGACACACCAGCCTTCAACTGACCAACCAAAGTCGAGTTATACAATCTCTCATGCGGAAACAACGGACACAAAGTTTTTAGAGCGCGTCCAAAATCAGCAATCGACTCATTAGCCAACTGAACACGAGCAGTGAATTTACCCATCTGTTTAGAATCACTAAATGGGTCGGTGTATCTAGTCGTGAGATATTGCAGCGCCGACATCCAAGTAGGATTCTTATTCTGCTCCACATACTCAGTATAAGCGGCACCTGACAAACATTGCTCTAGATGCAACAACTTTACTCGATCACACACCTCCAGATTCTGCACACGATTCTTAACCGTTCTTAACCATGAACCAAATTCCGCAGTATTTGTACCCGAGAACGAACGATAAGATCCCGATAACAATAAATTATCAGTCTGCTTCTCGCACATTCGAACTACAGCATTAGCCAACGGGTCACTCTCGCCAGCGTGAACACTACGATCCCAAACCTGTTCACCATCCATTTCTCTTACGGACTCAACCAATCGGTTGCCGTTTTCACCTCCTCTTACGGACTCAACACTCTGGTTGCCGTGATCACTACCTCTGACGGACTCAACCAATCGGTTGCCGCCTACCTCACTCGGTGCTTTTTTAGCCACCCAACTACTATTCCATGGCATCAGCTCCACCTCTTTAAAACATACAATACCAGCCATGATCAACCACTGAAAAATCTCGACCACATCTGACTCCTTACTCGGTGAACCAGTTAACTGAACCCCAGCGAATGGCAAGTGCACATTCTTCAACTCTTTCAACAATCTGACAACCTTCATCAAACCCTCCTTGTCCGACAGACCGTACAAAAAATTTACAAATTTGAAGTATTCGGACTTATTACACTCGCAATAACCATTATCCGACTCATTATTGTTCGCTGACGACACCCCGGGAGACCCGCCATCGCCCCCCGATTTTTCCCTTCCAACTGCCGGACTCCGTGGCAGCGTCATTCCCAACCCAAATTTCCTGAAAAGTATCTCAAAATGTGCGGCCGAGCTCACTCTACAACTTCCAATAATTAAAATCTAAAATAACAATAATTTAAAACCAAAAATAATTTAATTTAATTAATTTTCTCAATTTCTTCGCAAATTTGAAAAAATACAAGGTGCACGGTCAAAATTCTACTCCAAAACTACAAACTGCAGAACACAAGACGACCAATTCAAAAAAACCAGATTTCAATATTATGCCTCATACATAATTTTTATTTCTCAACAACTTCGAAAATACTCACAACGTCTAAATTATTCACCACAAATCCTCCAATTATCAATTCCAACACACAAACCACAAACAACTTCAAAAACCTAGCATCTATCAGAACTCACTCCTAACGGTCATAAGTCAAAGCGAAAAGACGTCGGGCGCCAGTATTATTTATTTAAGAGAAGTGTTTACTGACCAAACCCAACATCTCTTAACTTCACTTTATTCTACGTATCAAGACTGAAAACGGTGAGTATAACAAGAAGAGACATATATGGAATAACGGCAGGTTTAAATAGGCTGCCCATATAAAAGAAGGCGGAGCCTGTAGGTCACGTGACAATCAATATAGGATAACTGTGAATGGGTAAAAGGTCATAGCAATAGCAGTATTGCACTTTAGCCATTACATTGTCCTTGGTTCTTGTCCCGTTATACTAATCAGTTTTCGTTTTTAATGTAATTGTTGTGATATTCATGCAGTTTTGTCTTCGTGATTGTAACTTTAGGAATGACCGTTATTTCACTTTGTGACTTGGTATTCCTCATTGCTATTATGGCGTGGAAAAACAATAAAATTTGAATATCTGAAAAAGTGTGAAATATCAATTTTTCTATAATTAAAGGCAAATGGTTAGGAAATTTTGTTACAATAATCCCCAGATAAAATAGAATCAATTATTTGGAGCCTCAGAAATTAACAGAAATTATTGAACAACTCTCACAAACAAATAATTTTTTTTCAAATAAAAGCCAATTTTTTGATAACGACAGTTTTTTACGGGTATCAAGTCATTTTAAAACCACGTAAAAAAATTGCATAAAAAATGGCAGAGAAGGCTGTTTAGGTTTCAAAAAACCAAAATTCACCATGAACTTTTTTCATGATTGGAAATTTTAAAATCGTATTTTTCATTCTAAACGAAGGCGATATAGGGGGGAGTGGCACCAGTAGGTTGTGAAGGCAATATATTGAGGTAACTCGTGGACTATATGTCATATTCTGAATAGCTAAATTTAAGATGGGAAATCGCCTTGAATATAACCAACTGGATAGGTCACCAAACAGGAAACTTCATCAAGTATCTATAAAAAATTATCGCTTAATTACCGCGTTTTAAGACTCAAAATTACCGCAATAGAACATAGAGCAACATATCATATTTGATATTGCTGCTCAAAGTAAAAAAAAAGATTTATTTTTCAGATTTCCAAAATTTGCGTTTTTAAAATTTTAAAGTTCTCGTTCTCGGGAATGAAACATCTGTGAACCCTTATACTATGGTCGATTACTATCCACCGTGTTGTTGTTGTTGTTGTTGTTGTTGAGGGTCGGTCGCACGGCTGAAAGTCGGCGGACGTCGCGCAGCTTCATATTTGCCGGTGCTATTGCGGATTACCCTGGATTTGGTTAGTTAATGAATTAAACTCTCACTTACCCTTAGGTAAGGGTTCTTAATCTAAATTATTTATTTAGTTTCTTGAACATGGCAGGGTGATTTATTGAAATCTTCCCGTGCTTTTAATGTATTTTATAAGGTTAGATATGGACTGTTTCGTCTCAAGTTTCCATCCTATGCTTATGCTGTTTTTAGCCCTTTGTGTCCTGAAGGCCGGGCACTCGAAAAGGAAGTGTTCCGAGGTTTCCTCAGCCTTTCCGCATTGGTCGCATGAGGGGTCATCCCTCCTTAACATCTTTGATAGGTGTTTGTTTAGGGTTGAATGTCCAGTGGTTATTCCCACTAGAAGCCTCAACTCTTTCTTGGGGAACTTGATAATGCGTTTGATCGCAGTTTTTCCAGGCTTGCCTATTAGCAGCCTAGATTGTCTGGATAGGCTTGTGCCTTTCCATTGATAAACCCACAGCTCTTCCACATAAGAGGTTATGAGTTTGCCTAGGTAGTCTTTCGATGAATTGATTCTCCATCTGACCAACCCTCCTTTCTGCATGCCTCCTTAGCAAGTCGGTCTGCAGTTTCATTACCTGGATACCCTGCGTGAGCGGGTATCCATTCTATGGTAACTTCATTTTTAGAAGCCAGTTCGTTTAGTTCCAGTATGCACATTTCTGTGCACTTGCTGGAAATCGTATCACCAGTTAGTGAGTTTATGACGTTTGAGCTATCAGTGTATATGGTGATCTTAATACTGACCACCTTATTTTTTAGTATGTAGCTGTCGTGTCATAATATATGTATATGCAAGCCGTCTCAGCCTGCAAAACACTGCACTAGGGATCAAGACTCGTCAGTTGTTGGTCTCCATTGTTCAGTGTTATTGCCGCCGCTCCGGCTTTTCCCTCTTTTGTCTTGGCTCTGTCTGTGTAGCAGACTAGAGTCACATCTGAGGGTTGTTCCGGAGTGGTGTTCCCACCGTTCCCTGGATCTTATGGCCACTTGAAACCTACGGGTTGAGGGCAGGCATTTACCGTCATTCAAGACGGTCGTTGTGTTCGCCAGGGCATTTCTGGTCCACTTTTTTTAAATGTGCCAAGTTGTGCCTGTCGAGTTTCTTGGTATGTTTCTATGTCCTTAGAATAGGAAAGGAGACCATATAATAGGTATGGCTCAGTCTTATCCCTAGGTCACC
>CAXIWR010000567.1:0-15000 GCA_964036265.1 Daptonema setosum | reverse complement strand
GAGTCCCACCAGGAAGCTGAATTTTTTCAGCTATTCTGGTGTCGAACTGTCTATCAAACAAGAATGGGGTTAAAGAATTAATTCTTTATACCTTAAAACGCTGACCAAGGTATAACTAAACTGATAAGGGACTGTGTTTGTTACACTTACACTTACATGCATGGAACGGTTATTGGAGAAATCGCGATTAGAACGTAGAACAAGTCATACTTTTCCCGGTGAGATGAGATTTCAAAATTTTTAAATGGCTCGAAGCGAAGAGAATAATTATTTTTTATAAGTACTACGACTTTGCTTGTTCATCTCTGATCTTGTTATATAATTGTTTTACGTTGAAAACTCGATTATAGCTTGGCCATGGTTTCTTGTTACGGCGCGTTCAGAGTCGTCTCAAGAATTTTATTTGTAACGTTTCCGGAACTCATAAAAGCAAGTTTTGATCCAACCAAATGTTTCGAACATTTTTATCGGGAACAAAACTTTATTTATGTGTACCGAAAGGTTTTAAAATAAAATTCTTGAAATTTTCTCAAGACAACTCTGAACGCGCCCTTATCAAAACATAATTTTGCGGGTCGGTTACGCACGTAAGCAATGAATTAAGCGCAACTTTGCGTATGTTGTCCAAACAAAATGTGAAAAACTATTTCTTTCTAAGAATTTTGAATTCAAACTGCGCGCCAAAAAATTTTTGGCTGACAAGAAACTCAGGATAGGCTATATAACTAAACTGGTTACTTACTGTATGTGTTACACTTACATGCATGGAACGGTTAATGGAGAAACTGCGATTAGAACGTATATCGAATTATACTGCTCCTGGTCCTGATTGATCAGGCAAAAGGTCGGAATCGAGTTTACAACCAAAAACAGGGGGTAATTTATATTCTTCATTGTCAGGCCAGTTTTTTTTTGAATTACTAAAGGTATATCGGTAAAGGT
Source organism: Daptonema setosum (assembly GCA_964036265.1). Taxonomy (NCBI): domain Eukaryota; kingdom Metazoa; phylum Nematoda; class Chromadorea; order Monhysterida; family Xyalidae; genus Daptonema; species Daptonema setosum. Next base: position 14,058 of record CAXIWR010000567.1, on the reverse strand, counting down.
TTGAAAAACTTCAGAATCATATGAGTAATAGAAACGTTGCAAAAATTATAAATTTTTGAAATTTTCGCCAAAAATGTTTTTTGAGTTACCTGTTACCCGGTATCCAAAAGCAGGGTGAAGTTTCGTGACCGAGAAAAAGGTAACTTTAAAAAAAATTAAAAAACTTTAAAACCTATTTTTCGAAAATTTCTGTTACTCATGAAGTTCGATTCGATTTTTTCATTTTACCATCTACCTTTACCTTTCGGTAAAAAAGTGGCCCCAGCAGTATGTTCTCCAGTTCTTAATTTATCTTTTTTCCAATCTGATATGAACAAACTGATGATACATACTTGATAATATGAAGTTTATCAAAAAAATACATCGGTTCAAATCAGTATAGCTGTAGCTTGGTCAGGGTTTCTTGTTATCAAAGAGTAAATTTTGTTGGCCGGTTACGCACGTAAGCAATGAATTTTAAGCGCAGTTTTCGTATGTTGCCCAAATGTTATGTGACCGAGAGTTTATTTCGGGAAAATTTGAAAGCGCGCCAAAACAGATTTGAATTTATACTGCGCACGAAAAAGCTCCAGGCTGACAAGAAATTCTCTGGCCAAGTTATACTTCTTACTTAGAGAACACAAAATCAACAATACAAATTTCACATTACACACTACAAAACACTATCCGTATGCTATTCAAATGTTTGCACAAACAATATTTTCATTTGTTTCATGTTGTTTCATGTTTCTATTATTTTTTTCAATACAAACAATAACAGGAATAAAAAATAAGCACGAAGAACATTCGAAACCGGAAAACTACTAATAATATAGCTTCGTCAAGGTTTCTTGTTATCAAAAATAGGTTTTTTGAGCTGGTTACGCACATAAAAATATGTATGCAATGTATTTTAAGCGCACTTTTCGAATGTTGTCCAAATGTTATGTGATAAAGTTTTTATTTGTCAAATATTTGAAAGTGCGCCAAAGCATATTCAAATTCAAAATGCGCGCCAAAACCTTTTGGTTAACAAGAAACCCTGGATACGCTATACACGCATCCGTAAATGTGCACGTTCAAGGATGCTTAGAAAGCGGCCAATACTGGGATAGCATCAGACTTGGGGGACAGCTGAAGTCAGTCAGTCAGTCAGTCAGTCAGTCAGTCAGTCAGTCAGAAGTTCAAGTCATTTCAAGTCATTTTATTCAGTGTTTATACTGACAAGAGGGCACAAAAATGACTAACAAGTTAGTCGTGGCGTGATGTGCATGATACAATACAATAAAGAAAAATAAACAAAAAAATTTTGGGTATTTAAAATTGAAATTTTTTAAAGAGGAAAATGGTAAAAATAAGAATAAAAAGAATCACCGGACAACAAAATATATGATTATTGTTTTTTTGAAAATAAAAGGTATGTTATCATGATAAGATTAGATCACCCTGAAATATTGATAGTTAATAAAGGGAAAAGTAATAAAAAGATTTTAAAGATAATAGAACACCGTATTGAAATTAGAGAAAATATGATGTTAGTCAAGTAATTTTAATAAGAAGTAAGACGTAAGGTTCGTATTTTATCCAAACGATACTTGAAAGACAATAATATGAGGAAAGTGAAGCCTAACCAGGGTTTCTTATTACTTAAAATGGTTTTGGCGCGCAGTATGAAATCAAATCTGCTTTTAGCGCGCGTTCCAAATTTTCTGAACTTTTTTTTACATGACATTTGAACAACATATTAGCGTATTCGCGCCGTCTATGTAGGCGCGTGCAGCAGAAAAAATGTCGCTCCTGAAACATTACTTTGCATACGCGCGGATGAGCCGATTCACCGAAGGAAGAGATTTTTTTCATAGAAACAGAATCGGCAGTCTTCAGAGCATTTTACATACGCCTGAGGAAATAAAAAAACTTTTTTTTTCTTTTTAAAGACATGGAAATTCCACTTGTTCTTTTCCTTTTCATCCGCTAACGATGACAAATAATATTTCATGAACGACATTTTACTGCTGCTCGTGCTTACACAGACGGCGCGGATACGCTATACGAAGGTTGAGCTCGGTTCACTGAAGAAGTGGTATATAAAGGGTCCATAGAAATATTTTTCGATAAGAAGATATCTCGAACTAACTGTACATACTTTAAACTTTCTGCAATTGAATTTAGTGAAACACTTCGTATATTCAGCTCTGCTGTTGTAACTTGATTTTTCTACAAGACCTTCCAGACATCTCCCTCGATAGCTCAGTTGGTAGAGCGGTGGACTGTAGTGGTTATCACAGACATCCATAGGTCACTGGTTCGACTCCGGTTCGAGGGATTTAATTCTTTTGTTGCCAAGTAATAACACCCGAATGACTTGAGATATTATATTTCTGAATCTACGTTTTTTAAACTTCCAAAGATTAATTACAACACTCACTCACTCACTCACTCACTCACTCACTCACTCACTCACTCACTCACTCACTCACTCACTCACTCACTCACTCACTCACTCACTCACTCACTCACTCACTCACTCACTCACTCACTCACTCACTCACTCACTCACTCACTCACTCACTCACTCACTCACTCACTCACTCACTCACTCACTCACTCACTCACTCACTCACTCACTCACTCACTCACTCACTCACTCACTCACTCACTCACTCACTCACTCACTCACTCACTCACTCACTCACTCACTCACTCACTCACTCACTCACTCACGCACTCACTCACTCACTCACTCACTCACTCACTCACTCACTCACTCACTCACTCACTCACTCATTCACTCACTCACTCACTCACTCACTCACTCACTCATTCACTAGCTCACTCACTCACTCTCTCAGTCAGTCAGTCAGTCAGTCAGTCAGTCAGTCGGTCAGTCAATCAGACAGTCAATCATTCAGTCACTCAATTGCAAACGAGCATTTTTTATTCTTGAATCGGATAGTTTTTTTATAACCTTCATAACGTCAAATATCATCAGTTTGTTCCATATCAATACTCATTAGAATTAAATAATCAGTTCAAGTTATTTTCTCATACTTATCGTCACATAATGACAAGGATAGCGAGATTCAGACTTTATCATACACCTCACCATGTTTTCACAATATTTTTCAATCCTACATTTTTTTGAAAAAAGTTTCGTTGAGTTTAAGATAAAAGTTGAAACTATACGTACACTAGTTCACTTAGGTATCTCTGATTCATTCGATGCCAAAAACATACGGTAAGAGAAGGTGATGCAAAACAGCCGGCTGTTCGACTCAACTCAACTGAAGAACACTACGTGCATATAACATGCAATCTTAAAGTTGAGCTTCTGAAATCAGAACAGATTTTTTATCATTTGCGCAGTATTTAGACGGAGCAATCATAAGGCTGAGTGAGCTTTCTTTAACCAGATGTTTCAATCATTCTGTGTTGCACAGTATGCTGCTTATAACAAACCGCTTAACAGAAAAGGCGCCGATGACTATGAACCCTTCTATAAATGAATGTACATAGCATGCCAGTCTCTTGTAAGAAATGTTTTAGCTTGGTCATTGTTTCTTGTTAACAAGACTTTTTATGAATCCGTGAACGGAACCATATCATACGATAATTCAGATGAATCGTTCGTATGTGGTCCAAGTGGCATATTTCCAAAACCCAGAAATTTTCCTAGAACTTCTCCCATACACCATTTTCCATACAGGTGGGTAATAACTGAAATATCACCGCTGCGCGGGCCTAACGCGCTTGTCCTCGCTCCCGCTCGGACAAGCCAGCCTTACGATAGGTAATCGGGGGTTAACGGACAGTAAAACTTCATATGGAATATAATTTTGGTGACAGAAAATTTTGGCGTTTGGTAAAAATTCTAGAAAAATTTCTGGGTTTTGTAATTTCGCGTCCAAGTGTCAAGTGAAAAATCTTACGCGTGCTAAACCAAAACCTTTGTGAGTAACAAGAAACTCTGAATAAACTATAAATGTGTAAAACCGGTAAATCAAGGGTCGGACGATAACATGGTTAACCTCAAACATAACATGGTTCGATAGAGATAAGCTTTTTTCAATAATATGGATAAAATGAATTTTAATAAAATAAATTCCATCACCAAAGCAATTGCCAGTCGGCGCCGACTGAAGTCTGTAATATGGTCTTGAATTGGGGACTGGCCATGTGACCAGGTGGAGTATGCGGGACTCGAACGTTCTCCCGAACGTAAATTATGGGCATCAGTAGCAGCTGCAGCCATTGGTAGCAGAGCACGCACGTTAGCTGGTAGAGCACGCGCGGTCTGCGTGGGTGTGAATGAGTGAAGCAGTCAACCAGTCAGTCAGTCAGTCAGTCAGTCAGTCAGTCAGTCAGTCAGTCAGTCAGTCAGTCAGTCAGTCAGTCAGTCAGTCAGTCAGTCAGTCAGTCAGTCGGTCATTCATTCAGTCAGTCAGTCAGTCAGTCAGTCAGTCAGTCAGTCAGTCAGTCAGTCAGTCAGTCAGTCAGTCAGTCAGTCAGTCAGTCAGTCAGTCAGTCAGTCAGTCAGTCGGTCATTCATTCAGTCAGTCAGTCAGTCAGTCAGTCAGTCAGTCAGTCAGTCAGTCAGTCAGTCAGTCAGTCAGTCAGTCAGTCAGTCAGTCAGTCAGTCAGTCAGTCAGTCAGTCAGTCAGTCAGTCAGTCAGTCAGTCAGTCAGTTAGTCAGTCAGTCAGTCAGTCAGTCAGTCAGTCAGTCAGTCAGTCAGTCAGTCAGTCAGTCAGTCGTCGGTCAGTTAGTCAGTCAGTCAGGCAATCAGTCAGTCTATCAGTCAGTCACTCAACCGCAGCTTGTAGTTGCCGGATTCGCACACCCTATTAACGTACTGGTAGTAAATGAACGACAAAACCGTGTGACAGGCGGACCAGACGACGAAAGAGGCTTTCCCACCACTGGGAACAAACCTGAAGTTGGGAAACAATGGAACTGATTGAAGGATCGTCTTTTGACTTTCAAACTTTGTGAAATTTCGGTTAGGTTTCTCACCCGCCAAAACTTTCAAGATAATTTCCACAAACGTTTTACAGCAAAAAGTTCGATATTTTTACCAAGACAACTCTGAACGCGCCTTATATTAACATTTTCACATACTTTTACTTATGTATGTCACCGGAGAGCTAGAAGATAAAACAGTAGAAAACGGCCATTGCGAAGCGATACAAAAGAGAAAATCTTTGAGTAATCCTTCATTGATAAAACCACCGCAGCATGGAAAAGATCCTACATTGATAAAACCACCACAGCATCGAAAAGAGCACAGTATAGTAAGAATAAGTATCAGAAGCTTCCTGACGTCGTTCGTCAACAAAGTGTTGCCTTAGATTCACGTAAAGACAAACGGTAACCGAGCTCACAAACGTCATTGGTAAGAAATCACAACAAAAATAGTAGTTGTATATATCTATCACAGATGAAAATGAACATTTAAGACAAGTTTCAATGAAACACATGAATGATCCGCCCCCAACATTCTCGAAAAAAAACAGTAACTTAATTATAATATCACAGGTATAAGTGAGAAAATCTCACTGAATCACATAAATGTTCTGCACCACATTGAATCTGGTGGTCATTTCGATCATCGTCGTGAGAATGCTCTGTTGGTTCTGCTTCAACTCATCAATACGCTTCAATCGACGTCGACCATCCACGAAGTGCTTCAGTACCTCGAGGTTCAAGACAACCAACGCCAGCAGTGCGCCCAGACTCAGCAACACGAACGAACCGAGAAAGTCGAACATGTTCAACGCGTGGACAGGCACGTCGACGAGTGGCAGCGGTTGATTGTCTGCAAGTTTCAGCGGATCCATTTGGAGGTCTTAGGATTACATTTAGAATGATGAGCTTATGCTAAGGCTGAGGCTAGTCAGGTAAGCAAGAGTGAACTACAATATACATACATGAGAACAAAATTGTGAGTAATAGAGTTTAAGTTCGATGGTCTTGTATTCATTGGCTAGATTCTCTCCGAATCTCAAGTTACGTCGCCTGTCTAGTCTAGTGGTTAAGGCACTGGACTTACAATCCGGATGACCTGGGATGGAAGCCCAGTAAGTGAAACAGATTCTGACGCGCTGCTCTGGGGTTACTGTCATTGCCCGTCAGTTTAATATTCTTTCCAGCCACTAGGAAATCACTAGTGAAACTAAGAAGTCCCAGTGAAAACGTGGTATGAGAATCAAGCAAATTTATAGCCATGTGAACCGTATTATATGAATATATACAAAATTATGTGGAACTCGACTTCGAAGTTGACTTCGGAAACACCAGTGAGCAAACTAACCGGTGCACGTGTAATTCCGATCCGCCAGCACGTTCATGTACTTCTCGTCCTCGTACTTGGTGAGTATCTTTATCAGGTGCGGACCCTGACCGATGATCTGCCAGTTGATGGCCTCGATGAATTTACGATTCGCGTAGCTGCGATCCGGACAGATGGCGATCGAGCCGCCAATAACCGGATACTCGAGAGGGTCGAGCGGAAACTCACGAATGTTGCATTTGGTTGCCGCCAGATATCTGGAGCATAAATCCTTACGATAGTATTAGGATTGCAGTTTCCAACGGAGAGCAAGTTTCCAGAGGATTACTTACTTGACAAATAAGTTGTCAGAGGATTATTTGACTTTTAAAATGTGTAGCCGTCAACGGGCGACTGGGCATTTAAGTTAAGATTGGTCGTTTTTTAAGACCTGGGATCCACTGATTTCAAGGTTTCAACCACTTAATCTTGTGCTACTGATTGACTCGCAAAGTCAACTCGTTCCACTTGAGTCAGATTTGCAAATTTGCAGACTACAGTTCAAACAGTAGTTGTTCCTGGTGAACGATGAGCTCCCCAACTTAGCCGACAGCTCACCCTATATCAAGCCTAAGTCTAAGCAAAAACCTAAACCTAAGCCTAAACCTAAGTCTAACCCTAAGCCTATTGCTAAGACTGAACCTGTGTCCAAACATAAGTGCAAGCCTAATCCTACATACATACATATAAGCCAACCTAGCCGACAGTCGACCCTGTATCAAAGCGGGCGTTCGTGGCGCGGTTCGATTAGTCTCGCCAGTAATGATCTTCATCCAGTCGCTATACCGAGGAACGACGGTTAAAGGATTATGTTCCATTGACTCGGCCAGTCGACGAAAGTTGGTTAGATGAGGTTCAGACTCGGAGGCGTTCAACAGCATGCGCAACACCTGTGCAAATCCAGTTCCGGGATTTAGTTCCGGTTTAGGTGTTTTTAGTTGAACTGGTTGTTTGCTTGACACTGGTAGAAACCGTTATCAACGAATGAAAAACAAATCAGCATTTTAAAAAATTTATTCATTTATCTAATGTCTCTAACGGTCTGATCGGTGGTGACGAATGGTTCCACAATGCCGCTAGCGATGCCTTCGACCAACGTGTCCAGATCTCGAATGTCATGAAGCCGACTTTTGTGCAGTAAAAGATTCGTCAGTAGAAAACCTCTGAAATAGAATCAGCTTAAAAAATTACTCTTATTGGTGGTGAGAAGTCACACTTTTACTAATTAAACATTTAGGTTAATACACAGAAATTTCACGGTGAGCGGGTTTGAGGGGGTTTTAAGCTGTTCACGCTGTTGTTAATGGCGATGTTTAATGAAAACATTTCGTTGGCTAGGTGAAACCGTAACTGGTTGAAAAAGATGGAACCAACTTTCAGAATCTTTCTTCCCGATTTATTGAATATAAACACTAACCGGTACAATCCGAAGAACATCATCGACAAAACTGCCGACATGATAACGGTGTTGTGTTGGATCAGTTGTGGGTGCTCACTGACGATACGCTGGTTGAGGGCGAACAGCCCTCGCAGCAACAGTGCAGCGGCCAGGATGCACAGCCTGAAGTCCGTAGCAATGAAGCAAATCGCAACAAAAATGTACAGCTTTTTTATCTCTTGCTAAAATTGAGGTACAGGAGTGTTTAAAAAAAGTTTCAACTTTGCATATTTAAACGTAATGTGATGTTTGTATTGTAATGCACTGTAGTGTAGTTTAATGTAATGTAATGCAATACAGCAACGGTAATGACCGTATCTTTGCCTCCAATAGTGAAGCTCTCTTCATCGCGTGTTCTCATGCTACTAGAGAAGCGAAAGTTTCAAAATTCAAGCAACTGACCAGACAGGCGTTGAGAAGATGTTCACCATGCCCCAGATCGATCGACTCAGGTCGGTACTCATCACGTCGTGGGTCATGACTGCCTGCGGTTCGAAGGCGTCGTAGATCACGGGTATCGAGAACTGAGTACCGGTGGCCAGACGAGCCGTGGTGGGCAGTAACAGGTTATATGACATGGTCACCTCAAAGAAACTTTTCCATTGACCTCAAACCGAAATTCCCGGTTTCTTAAATTGAATTCGGCGGTTTCAACTGTAGATGGATGTATCTTTTATAGCGTAGAACAATAAAACATAATATTTAGTTTGTTTTTTTTAAGGATATAACAATGTTCTCTCGTACACCGTTGCGGTTTATAGTTTAAGGTAATCGTCGAATTTCACAGGATATGCAATTTGTTGGATTTTCATTTCCAACCACTTGCTTTTTTGTTCATTGTTGTTACTTATCATTTTCTTACTTTGATCATTATTCTCGGTTACAATCTGTTTCACATTAGAGAAATGTTACTGGCTAGAAACCGGTTCAATGTTTGACTCCTCGATGTCATGGTTCAAACAATTATTTTCTACGCCACCTACGGATACGAAAAAATTCCAACCTCACAGTTAAGTATGGCCCGTTCAAGTGCATCGTAATCATCGAACATTATCAACTCAAAGTTGAATCCGCCAGCGCGAAGCAATGTGTACATCATTTCGGGCACTATCCCTGAAATAATAGAGGATTGTACAGTTAACCTCTGAATATCATGTGCAAGCACATTGAGCTGATGAATTTCGCGAAATTACACATTCATGTAAGATCAATCTTAAGATTTTTATTTTAAATGAATAATGCACCTGGAATAGAAGAAGTCTCAAGGTAAAATATGAGCCTAAACAACAATAAATAAATAAAATAAATAAACTATGAAGGAATAATAAAAATGTTAACCTGGATTGCGGCATTTCGGTCTGATTGGGTTGGTCATATTTGCGGTCGGCCTGTAGCAGGGCATGAACCATGGTGGCTGCTCCACTATACCACCCACGCGCAGCATTATGATGGCTGGAATTTCAAATTATATCGCCATTATAATCCGAAATTTTTTTATTATTGATGAATAAAACTAAAAAAATATCTGAAATGATAAAATAAATAAGACAGGTCGGAACAAAAAATAATAAGATTAGTCAATGTGAATATGAAATAATGTGGAAAAAAATTCGATTGATAGGAATGTAATCATGAAATAAGCAGGGATACGCTTTTGTTTTTGTTGGACACGGCGAGTTTGTTGATGAAACTGCCCCTCGAGCAAACATTAAAAAAACGGATGTGACAGTGCACAGTTAAATAACAAGCCTTTCCTGTGGTAAGTTGTAAATAAATCTCAATTCCCTTTAAAAACTATGCAATGAATTCGGCTAATAAAAACTTGCAGGTTCGAAATTATTTGGAATCTCAAAAAAGTTATGTTTATTGAAAACTAGAATTATAACTGGATAATACAGGATTGTCCATTTTTTGCGATTGCGATTTTGTTAGGAATCTGCCTAGTATCATGCCTCAGTCAAAGATGCCTGGCTTGAAATTCAGACTAGACTGCATTTTCAATTATGCCATGCTATCCAAATAGTATAGATTTTGTTTACCAGACTTTCAGAAGGATACCGAAACGACTGAAGTGTCCATGAGATATGGTAAACAAATGAAAAAGTGGGGTACAAAAATTTGTTTGACTAGGTTCTATTTAAAAGGCTCTGTTTCATTGCGTTGAAATTATTTGATATTCTATTAAAGAGCTTCTTGAGATTCAAGTGGAAAAATTACACGTTAACGTGTCCATTCCGGAAGCATATGTATTTGGAAACTGCACCCACTTTTTGTCAGAATTCGTGCGACCCAGCGACAGCGAATAACCATTTGATTGTTTGTACGGCTTAGGCTTAGTTCCGAACAAAGACTGTACGTTAGTGAAGGAGATAGACTAACTTAGCCTCTCCGTGAATCAAAAATAAAAAAAGTCGAGTTTGGGCATCTGACAAAAAGTGGGTGCAGTTTCCAAATATGCCCGCATAACACCTACTGAACATGATGATTGCATGTTAAAACATACAGCTGTTGAGTTGAGTCGGACAGCCGGTTATTTTGCAACACATTCTCTTACATTTGATGCACCTAACGATTCACAAGTTGGATTAGTTAACACTACAACTTTTCACTTGAATCCCAGGCAGCCCTTTAACCACTTTTCGGTGCCACAAAAAACTGGTGTTTTTTATGGAGACAACGGATTTTTTGCGCCAATATCATTACAGGTTATTTCAAGCACGCAATTTCGGAAGGTTCTTGACGTTTTTTACGTTTTTGAAGTATCAATGCAAATCTGCTTCAGGTGCGCAAACTTTGGTAACACTACATGTTTCAGCAGGAAAAAGATGGCAAGACTTAGATGTTTAGTCTCCTAAATTTTAATGTCATAAAGTTATTGAACCAACCATTTTCCCAGAGCGCCATGCAAGACGGCCAAAACAATCAGCAACAGCAGGTTTCGTTGCCACCGTCTGACCACGAGGAACGGTGGCAGTAAAGTGATCAGATACATCGACATTGGGTAGAGAAACGCCGGCGTCAGAAACGTACTCGGTGATTGTAGACGATGCAGACGTTCCGAGATAATGATGGCAGTAGTGATAACCTGAATGATAAACATAGAGTATAATGAGTATTTTTTATCGCCTGTCTAGTGCTCTAGTCTAATGCGAAGAGCGCCAGCCTAGAAAACTGGTATACTTCAGTTCAAAACCTGACTTGAGACACAGATTCTGACGCGCTGTTCTGGGGTTCTGCTATTGCCTGTCAGTTTATTCAATTATCTGGCCACTACAAAACATCATTCTGATATGGTATCAGAATGCCTTGATGGTTTCAGTCAAAAATGAAGTTCAAGTAAAAAGGAAAAAAATTTGAAAATTAGAAAATATTATAACTTAATTCACTGAAAACATTTTGACCTTAAAAGTCTAAAAGCCGAGCCCGAGGTCATCCAAAAATGGTCGGTAGACAAATTGATCGACTACCGTAACTAACTGAACTAATAAGTTGACAAAAGGTGATAAAGTGAATTATTAAGCGAGCTGTTGAAATAAAAGCAAAAAAACATTAAATCCCTCGAACCGGAGTCGAACCAGTGACCTATGGATGTCTGCGTTTCACCACTACAGTCCACCGCTCTACCAACTGAGCTATCGAGGGCGTCGGAAATGAATTATATGTATTCGTGTAGATTTTTAACAAAAGTCAGCAGAGCTGAGTAAATAAATATCCAAGCCTGTTGTTGACCACAGTTAATACATATATGATATTTATTCTCTGGAAGTATTCTTTCGCATCTTGGTCAGCAACTTTTATTATCAAACGATCTTTTCTGAGCTCATTACCACTAGGCGCAACGTCTGTAAAGCTTATCGAGGGTTTCCTGTTACTCAAAATGGTTTTGGCGCGCAGTTTGAATTCAAATCTGCTTTTGGCGCACGTTAAAAATTTTCTGAAACCCATAATTTTTTATGGCATTTGAACAACATACGGAAGTTGCGCTTTTTTCTGTAACTCTGAAAATTTTTGGTAGTGAATGAGTGAGTGAGTGAGTGAGTGAGTTAATAAACAAAAAAATTAACTTGATTGGTGTGGGAATGAGTGCGTACAGAAAGTAGGAAAACGTTTTCAAAAAGGAATAAGCTCGTAATTCTACTCGTTTTGAAAAGAAAAACTGTGAATCAATGAACCAAAAATCAGAAAACCATGGAAATCCTCGAACCGGAGTCGAACCGGAGTCGAATTAGTGACCTATGGATGTCTGCGTTTCACCACTACAATTCACCGCGCTACCAACTGAGCTATCGAGGGTGAAAAAAAACAAGCATCGAGTGAGATTTCGATAAAACGCTGATTGCAATAGAAAATTAAAAAAAAACGTTTTGCTTGATGATTACATAAAAGCTTGCTTATAGTAATGTACATAAACTCAAATCTGGCCTTCATGATATTATTTGAACAAAGATTTTGGTACATGTTCAATCCAAAGTAGTAGGAAGTGGATTTTTTGTGTACGGTGGATGGTATAAAACACTTTAGGGACAAAAGAAAAGCAAAAAGTTTCAATCCCTCGAACCGGAGTCGAACCAGTGACCTATGGGTGTCTGCGTTTGACCACTACAGTCCACCGCTCTACCAACTGAGCTATCGAGGGCGATGAAAAAAGAAACACGTACTAAGTCAGATTTCGAACAACACACTGACTGTGAAGGGATGTTAAAAACTTATTTGGTTGATGATTACATAACATCATGTTAATAGTGATGTTCATAAACTCAAATCAGGTATTTATAATACTATTCCAAAAATACTTCATTTTTACATGAGGAATGAAAAAGAAGCAAAAATATTCAATCCCTCGAACCGGAGTCGAACCAGTGACCTATGGATGTCTGCGTTTCACCACTACAGTCCACCGCTCTACCAACTGAGCTATCGAGGGCGACGTTGAAAGAAGCACGTATTAAGTCAGATTTCAAACAACACACTGACTATGTTCAAGAACTCGAATAAGGTATTTATGATACTATTAGAAAAATATTTTTATTTTTACACGAGGAACGAAAGAGAAGCAAAACTATTCAATCCCTCGAACCGGAGTCGAACCAGTGACCTATGGATGTCTGCGTTTGACCACTACAGTCCACCGCTCTACCAACTGAGCTATCGAGGGCGATGTTAGATACTGGAAATAGGCAAGTAAAATAACAGAAGCAAAATACGAAGCTAACAAAACCTGTGTAAATAAAAACATGACGGTTGGCAAAAAATCACATGGGTAAAAAAAATACATTTTTGTCTAACAGAAAATTAAAACTAAAACATGCTGAAAAAGTTTATGGAACGAAAGCTCTGTGGAGTGGCTGGTTTGCACGAAAACTTCAAAAAAGCGTAGATGAAAAAAAATGTTCGACTGACTAACTAACTCAATGACAGAAAGACAGTCCGACAACCTGGTGAACTGACTGAATGAATGACTGGTTGACTGACTGATTGATTAACTGACTGACTGACTGACTGACTGACTGACTGATTGACTTACTGACTGACTGACTGAATGAATGACTGGTTGACTGACTGCCTGACAGACATATGTACAGACTGACTGACAGACCGTTCTCAAAAGTATCCTCGGCCACTCAATTGACGGCAAATACTGCGCTCGTTTTTGATAGTCAAGAATGAAAAGTGTGGGAGTAAAAGCGTAGACGTAGATAATTAGTAGCATGTAGGGTTCTAAAAAATAGTCAGTCAGTGTTTCAGTGAGTAAGTGAGTCAGTCAGTCAGTAAGTCAGTCAGTCAATCAGTTAATCGGTCAGTCAGTCAGTCAATCAGTCAGTCAGTCAGTCAGTCAGTCAGTCAGTCAGTCAGTCAGTCAGTCAGTCAGTCAGTCAGTCAGTCAGTCAGTCAGTCAGTCAGTCAGTCAGTCAGTCAGTCAGTCAGTCAGTCAGTCAGGCAGTCAGTCAGTCAGTCAATCAGTCAGTCAGTCAGTCAGTCAGTCAGTCAGTCAGTCAGTCAGTCAGTCAGTCAGTCACCAGCCTCCAACTAGTTGGTAAAGTTTCTGCATAACGTTGCCAAAGGCGGCACCCAGCAACGACGTAATGATCCACCAAACGCACAGACATACGGACGACCAAATGAGCACTTCACGCTTGTATATTACTGCAGTGAGTGAGTGAGTGAGTGAGTGAGTGAGTGAGTGAGTGAGTGAGTGAGTGAGTGAGTGAGTGAGTGAGTGAGTGAGTGAGTGAGTGAGTGAGTGAGTGAGTGAGTGAGTGAGTGAGTGAGTGAGTGAGTGAGTGAGTGACCAAATTGAGTTGGTTTAGCATTAAA
>CAXIWR010000566.1:0-19313 GCA_964036265.1 Daptonema setosum | reverse complement strand
ATGAAGTCCATCTCGCAATTCTCAAATCTCATGAAGTCAGTTTCACTTCGCAACACTGAAGATTGGATTGGCGCAATTAATACATGAAACAGCTGAATGATGTAACGAGCGTCAAGTTGGCTGTCGGATTGTTTTGGGCTGTTGCCACGTGCCATGGGACCTATGCAGGTAGTGGTATTGTTGTATGCCGCTGCATAGCATAACAAGCAACTAAAAATGCCCTGAAGGCATGGGGAGTAACGAATATGGTTCAATCCTGGCAAGTCCAATCGTGAAAAAGTATGAGACAAGATAGTCTCAAACTCTAAATAGTCTGATCGTGAAAAAGCAGGAAACAAGATTTGGGAAGAATCACGAAAAAAGTTTGTACTTCATTAAATCAAGAATCAAACCAAATTACACGAAACATATTTGGAACTTTTCGGTGAAAACTAAATCCTCTTTATTAAGTCCAGCTCTATGTGAGCATGGGTCATTTTCTTCGGTTAGTGTGACGGATCTGCCACGAAACTTTTTTTAATTTCCTTTCAGATCAATAACGATGAAATTTTTTGTAAGAATTTTTTTAAATTGATCTCCAGTGTTTTCACTTAAGAACAATCGTAATGAAAAGTTCCAAATATGTTTCGTGTAATTTGGTTTGATTCTTGATTTAATGAAGTACAAACTTTTTTCTTCCCAAATCTTGTTTCCTGCTTTTTCACGATCAGACTATTTAGAGTTTGAGACTATCTTGTCTCATACTTTTTCACGATTGGACTTGCCAGGATTGAACCATATTCGTTACTCCCCATGCCTTCAGGGCATTTTTAGTTGCTTGTCTACAACTTTTTCATGTGTGAACAAATTATATTTAGACTGTAAAAAGGTCACAAACGGTTAATGAGCTGAAAAAATTATAGGATTTATGAACTTCAACCCTGCAATAACTTTAGATTTTCAAGTAATAAAGTACAGAAAAAATCGTGACAGCGGGATCGTTAGCGAGCCCCTTTTTTCTTATACATAGAAGAAGTCATTAAAAATAGTGACAGAATGATATAAAAAAGTCCCAGAATAATAATATATAGAATTAAAAGCTGCCTTATGTTTTCTAAAAGAGACCGTTGTAGTTCGAGAACAGTTTATATTGTCAAAAATGTTACAATTTACCATTTTCGTTGTTTTTGATTTTTAGGGGTATTGAACCCAGAACCACCCGTGTAACATGCAATCCCACTATCCACTTGACTACCTTGGCCAAAATTATTATATAAACTGGTTCGCATCATCAAACCTAGTTTCCACTCATAAATTTATCATTACATCTACTGTGAAAGTGACTTCAAAATCTGACTATTATTAGGTTTGCGCCGAGGTGTACTAACAGCGGACGTGTGACTCTTGAAAAATTTTTCCTCACTTCCAGACAACTTAAAATACGGTTTTGAGGTGTTCTAATGATATTGGTTCATGTCTACAAACGAAGAAAAAAAATTCCCTGAAAAAAAAATTTGACCCGTTTTTTTTATTCCTGTACTTTTTGACGGATCATAAAAATTTGTTTGAAGGTACTGATCAAGTTTAAAATAAATTGTTTGTTAGAAGTGTTCTCTTTCTAGACATCCTGTTAAAATCAAGTTTGTCACATTTCCGTATAAATAAAAATTTCGGAATCCAATGTAGCTGAAACAGCGTGAATCATGGAACTTGAATTTTTCTCGTTTTTGACGGCTCATAAATATTTTTTTGAGTATAGAGAAGGAATCATCTTTTCTGTTTTAGATACAGCTTCAATCACTCTAGACATTCTATCAATACGAAGGACTTCAATAATTTAAACCTGACAATAATCTAAGTTTCAAATGGGCAAAAATCGTCAAAAAATAGAAATTTAAAAATTTTTGTTTTTCGGATTTTTTTATAAATTACAATAGTTTTATAAAAAAATGAGTCGAAGAAAGGTCATAATGAAATTTGATTTCGCGTCGAATGGGCCTATTTGGAAGATCATTCGGACTCTGGCCATATTAGTAATTTAGCTTTCCTGAAAAATGTCCTTAATTTTTTCCTCTATGTACCCCCTTGCCAGTTTTGTGTGTTACTTGATAATGAAAAGTTAAATAGCGGAACATATTATGACATGTGTCGTACACAATCGGTTGAATTTTCGTTGTGATCGGACCACCCTATCGCTCATACAACAATTCTTTCTCCTTTTTGCCTGCGATTTTTGACATTTTTTTCATCAAATCCCTCAAAAATAGTGAAGAGCTTCATCCGATCGGCGGGACACTCCGGAAATCGTGTCCTGGGCATGATTTTAACCTATGTACCAATTTTCAGCCGTATCCGTTCGGCCCAACTTGCTGACACCATTTTGGGTTGATAAAAAAAAACGGAAAATCGCATTTTCATCGTTTTTGGACCTGAAAAATGAAATTTCAAGCCCATCAAGAAAAAAATAGCCAGGAAGATGTAAAATCGCACGAGAAAACCGATGAAACAGACTAGAAGTCGATACAATGAGGCTAGATCGAGATACCCGCAAAAAAGCTTATCTTAATCGAACCATATTAAGGGAACGGCCTAGCGGCCGTCCCTTGATACTCACTGACTTACTTTATAACAATCAGCTGATTGAATTTTGGTAAATGTGAATGTGAGTTCGTTGTGATTAAGTTATTATAGAAATGACTGTATTGGAATTTATTATATCTTTTTATGTATCTGTTTTGCACAAACTTAAAACTTTTCTATGGACTGGTTTTAGGAATGACTGAAAAGAAGCTGTATAGGTATATAAACTAACTGACTGTCGGAATGAACGATGGAATGTTTGGCTGACTTTGTTGACGGTAGTCAGAGTTTATTTTAACAGCTGTTCAATGCGGTGTGAATGTGCGATGCACTTTTATTCGTTTTTTTTCTTCCGTTTCTGGAATCAATCAATTCCAACTGAAGCTAACAAAGTGTCAGGGACTTTGTTCTTGAGAAACCGTAATTGTCTGAGGCCCATTTACTACTGTATTTGCCAGCTTATCTTGATTAACAAATGAGGAGGCGTGAAACCTCAGAAAAGCAGCCTTATGTAATAAGTATCCTTAGAGTTGTTGATGTAACTGTTTTGAATGGTTTTTTATTGGTTTAGCTAGTCAATCATTAATTACCTCATTTGCATTTAGTTTGCAAGAAGATCAGCCGAATTCTGCAGATTGCAGAAGCAGATTTCATGTAGTCCATTAGATCATGTTCACTGGATGTATCCGAACTTTTCCGCGATATTCAACAACTCGTCAAATATTTTGCGAGATCATTTTGTCATTAGGATTTCTAAGCTTTTATTCACATTCGTCTTATATACAAAAAACAGGTTGCTGTGATAAAGTTTGAAAGTCCTTCCGTACTGTCATCATATTGAATATCCAAATCAAACAGATTGTCAGCAGAAATGCAGTAAATACGTATTGTGCAAACCAGTAATTTCGGCGAAGCGGAAATCACTTCCGAAAATCCATTACTATTTGTGGGCAAATCATGGCCTACCAATCATAGTGCGGTAAAACTGTGCCTCCTACTCGAACCACTCATCATTTATAAACGGCAATTTATAGTTAAACCTGATAATTGAGCAAATATATCTGTTTATTATCTGTGAAATTCCGATTCCTAATTTCAAAATCAATTTTGGCGCCAATTCAAAATATGTTTGAACCTGACCGGAAGTCGTTGACCGGCAACGCAGCTTAGTTTCTCATAAACAAACTATACAATAGTCTGTTCATTATATGCTGGTTACTTGCATGACCGTGAATTGTCACGAAATAAATAGGGAAACAACATTTACAGTACTTTACTTACAGATTATTTTGAAATGACTTTGAATGACAATAAGAAAATTTTTGATTGTGGACATCTGATGTTTGAAATTTGTCTCTAATCAATAGAAATCAATCTCACGAGTAGCATATTATTCATCAGAAAGGCGTTTGTCTGCCAGCGTTTCTCTTGGTTTTACTTAGCGTCCTTATTATATCTTGTCATATTAGGATTATAACCTTGTGAATTCTCCCAATCTAAGAATGAACAGCCAGTCATAAGACGATATTCCGACTCAGCATAACTTCACAGCGGGACACGGTCGTTGATGGAACAAAACCCAGGTACGACGCACATACTCGGAACCCTGTTCTGAAGCCTGGCAAATTCGCCTTCTCAGCGGATGGAAAACAAACAGCGAAATGTTGTCCACCAAATCTATTAAAAATAATGCTGAACTTATCCTCTTGCATTGCCAATCTTACTCAACCTCTGGTGTTGATTCCTATTGTGTTGTAATTCTTGCATAAACTCTAAACAATGGTACATGTCAAACCAATAAGTACGTATGTAATCCAGCAAGTATGGCTTTATAAACCAATTATGTAGCCCAGTAAGTAGTAGTATGTATGTATGTAGTACCAGACCAGACATACCCAAGTTACTTTCATCAAGTTCAGCCAGATTTACGTTGCCATGTTCCGTAGCACAGATTTCGCGAAATTTACGGAAGTAGTAAGAACTTCCACCGTTGACCGAATCAGATGCTGACCCGAAACACGAATCGTGGAACGCGGACTTTGCTGTTGGAAGCCAAGTTAACTACGATCGGCACCGATGGATGCAATTTGACGCTCAGGGTTGGACAGTCAGTCAGTCAGTCAGTCAGTTTGTTACAAAAAGAGTCACTGTGATTGCGTGCGATTGGCTAATGATGAGTCATGCTTTTGTGGTGACGCAGTTGTAGAGCTAAACATTGTGTAAGCAGGCATTTTTTTCCCAGGAAATCAGTCAGCCAAACAGTCAGTCAGTCAGTCAGTCAGTCAGTCAGTCAGTCAGTCAGTCAGTCAGTCAGTCAGCCAGACAGTCAGTCAGTCAGTTTGTCAGTGAGTCAGTGACAGTCAGTCAGTCAGTCAGTCACTCTTTATAGGACGACAGCTTAGCTGACGCTCAACACGCCGTGATCGAATACATGTCATCCAGAAAGGAGTACATCATCAAGGACCTGAATTCACGACGAGGAACCTTTCTAAACGGGTTGCGACTGGACGAGTCTTGGTCGGTTGACTGTCTGATTGACTGACTGACTTACTGACTGACTGACTGACTGACTGACTGACTGACTGACTGACTGACTGACTGACTGACTGACTGACTGACTGACTGACTGACTGACTGACTGACTGACTGACTGACTGATTCATTGATGAAAGTAACTTGCAGGGTTCTACAAAACGGCGATCGTGTTCAATTTGCCAATTCCCCATTATACGTGTTTGAAGCTTTGAAAAGTATTACTGTACCCGGTACTGAATCAAACAGTAGCATTGGATCTGTTAGTCGGTGTAATCAACTAATCCACTGACTGACTGAGTCATTCACTGTTAGGCTAACGGAGTCACTGACCGACTGACTCACTAACTCACTCACTCAAGCACTCACCGACTGACTGATCGTACGCCATTCAGGTCGATCGTGACGAGCTCAGCAGCGAACAGGATACAATGGAACAATTACCGTACGCCCAACGACCATCGACATCGTACAGAAGAACGGTGAATTTCGGTTAGAATCTGAACATTTGGTTTTTTGATGTATGAAAAAACTTTCCCAATAACAGTGATAAATAAGAACATAATCTGCTATTAATCCGGAAACACTGTACTTTGAACTCATGTATTTGTAGGACATGCCAACGGTGTTGAGAAGCCGAATCGAACGCATGTCGGTGCCACCCGATCTATTCTACTGAATCGGCGACGCGCATCGACCGCTGCGACCAGAAACGTCATTCTGAATGGGAATAGTTCGTCTACCTCACAATACAATGGGGAAAGCGAGCATATCATCCCGCTGCAGGTTCAGTGTTGTTGTTGTTGTTGTTGTTGATTAATAAGGTGGTCTTTAAGGGTTCCCGTCCCACCTCATCCTCCCACAACCAAACGTCGGTCGCACTGCTGGCTCAGCTGCAAAGTCGTGTTGGTCTACTGGAAGAAATGATAGCCACCACCAAAAGCGGACTGAATCAAAGTCGGTGTTTTCCGTCATTTAACTCACTCCTAACAGACCAAACTCACTCACTCACTCACTCACTCACTCACTCACTCACTCACTCACTCACTCACTCACTCACTCACTCACTCACTCACTCACTCACTCACTCACTCACTCACTCACTCACTACCTTGCTCACTCACTCACTCACTCACTCACTCACTCACTCACTCACTCACTCACTCACTCACTCACTCACTCACTCACTCACTCACTCACTCACTCACTCACTCACTCACTCACTCACTCACTCACTCACTCACTCACTCACTCACTCACTCACTCACTCACTCACTCACTCACTCACTCACTCAGCATCACCCTCACCAAAACCGACGCCTCCATTGGACCTGACGACTGCCACCAGCCCGCCGACTTCAACGGAGAAGCCATCTTCAATCGATTCCCAATATTCAGCCAGGAACACTGGGAACAGCAATGCGTTGCTGGAGAGGGTGATCAAACTGCAGACGGAGAACGCCAGGAAACAAGCAGAGATTGAGACATTGATAAAGGTGGGTTCTTTTTTTGGTCAGTTTTTTTTAGATAAACAGCTTGAAAATGTGAGTAAGACTAGCAGGCAAATCGAGCATTAGAACCCGTCAACTTGTAAGCGGTCTGTATAATGCGTCATACATCTAGGTTTTATGGTGTTGACATGTGTTGCAATGATTACACATTAATTTCAAAACATGTAAATAACATTTTAATTCGTACAATTTTTTTTATACCTTTTTTACTTGAAACAGGTAGTTTCACTGGATTGGTTGACTTCAGGTACTGTTTTCAGGCTCGTGATGACCATTCGACTTGTGCGGAAAAATTACTGGAAATTCAAGTAAAGTGTGACGCGTACGCCAAACAAATACAACAGCTGACCGGTGAGTGAGTGAGTGCGTTAGTGAGTGAGTGAGTGCGTTAGTGAGTGAGTGAGTAAGCGAGTGAGTGAGTGAGTGAGTTAGTGAGTGAGTGAGTGAGTGAGTGAGTGAGTGAGTGAGTGAGTGAGTGAGTGAGTGAGTGAGTGAGTGAGTGAGTGAGTGAGTGAGTGAGTGAGTGAGTGAGTGAGTGAGTGAGTGAGTGAGTGAGTGAGTGAGTGAGTGAGTGAGTGAGTGAGTGAGTGAGTGAGTGAGTGAGTGAGTGAGTGAGTGAGTGAGTGAGTGAGTGAGGGAGTGAGTGAGTGAGTGAGTGAGTGAGGGAGTGAGTGAGTGAGTGAGTGAGGGAGCCTTTTATTTCAGAAGAAATGAGTTCAACCGAGTGCAAGGTAGACGTGGAATTGAATGAACTTCGCGCTAAGCAAGCTGCAATGGATGCTGTCTGTCTGTTTGGCTACTGATCAATATCTGGCTAGGATGGTGCAGGTACATGGCGATCCACTCAACACTCACTCACTCACTCACTCACTCACTCACTCACTCACTCACTCACTCACTCACTCACTCACTCACTCACTCACTCACTCACTCACTCACTCACTCACTCACTCACTCACTCACTCACTCACTCACTCACTCACTCACTCACTCACTCACTCACTCACTCACTCACTCACTCACTCACTCACTCACTCACTCACTCACTCACTCACTCACTCACTCACTCACTCACTCACTCACTCTCTCACTCACTCACTCATTCATTCAGCGTCTACAAGGTGGCAGATGCACGACTATAACTCAAGGTCTAGATGCAACCATCGAAGTACTTTCATCCATAAAAACAGATCGACCTCCGGACAGTCTGGTGGATATGGCGGTCAAGATAATTACTGGTTGGTTTAATAATCTTTCAAGTAATGGGGCAACATGTACATGCATGTAGTCGGTCACTCAGTTAAGGTAGTACGATTACCCAATCAGTTTATTAATGACCCAACTACAGTAATATCATGGATTCGTAACCCACCAACTTCAGATCTGAACCCTTCCAACAAAGAGAGGGTTCTGTCCACCATATCCGAGATGACTTCGGAAAGTACAGCTTCCATTTACCGTAATCACGCTGAACTTGCCCAAAAAGTGCTGCCATACCTGGCGGTGGCCAAGGGATTGATCCATGTGGCCATTCAGTGCAGTGAATTCAATTATCGATGTGTTGGTTGATTTCTGATGCACTGACTGACTTGACTGACTGACTGACTGACTGGTTGACTGAATGACTGACTGACTGACTGACTGACTGACTGACTGACTGACTGACTGACTGACTGAGTGACTGACTGACTGACTGACTGACTGACTGACTGACTGACTGACTGACTGACTGACTGCCTGCCTGACTGACTTACTGACTGACTGACTGACTGACTGACTGACTGCCTGACTGACTTACTGACTGACTGACTGAACTTCAGGAAGATACCGACGACTGTAAGAGCCAAGAAGATTTCGATAAAATACTACGAGAAATGCTGCCACTTGACGCTCAATCGGGAGAACTCGGCGAAGGAGAACCTCAGATACGACCAATTCTAAATACGATCACTACTTGTTTGGAGCGGATTATCCCAGTACCAGGTACCATCTGACTGACTGACTGACTGACTGACTGACTGACTGACTGACTGACTGACTGACTGACTGACTGACTGACTGACTGACTGACTGACTGACTGACTGACTGACTGACTGACTGACTGACTGACTGACTGATTGACTGTCTGAACCCATTGCAGAGTCACATTTGCCGCCTGTTGACGAGTTGATCGAGTTACGCCAAAAGACGCGAGAACAGCAACTATTGATTGAGGAATTGAAGGAAACGTTGCTGGATAGAGAGGAAGAACTGAACACAAAGGAAGACGAGGATGGAAACAAGCGGGGAGACGACCATGTTAAAGGGGAACTGTTGGATTCCAGTCTGCCTGAAGGTAACTTGATCTAACACTCACTCACTCACTCACTCACTCACTCACTCACTCACTCACTCACTCACTCACTCACTCACTCACTCACTCACTCACTCACTCATTCATTCACTCACTCACTCAATCACTCACTCACTCGTTCACACACATTGTAGGCTTTCATCTGGAATTACTTTTTGCCGACATCGACAAAATGACTACGGCTGATGATTTGGACGAGTTGAAGGAATCGTTGGCTGTTCGTATAAATACGATACTCAATGTTAAGAATCAGCAGATCGATCTGCTAAGACAACAGATTGCAGGTTCCGTTATCCATAGTTTCAAAACCCTTTTCAAATGATCGACTCTGACCAGAAGTCCTTTTTGATACTTTAGATCGTCATTCGAGAACACTTGATTTGGACCTCGGCAACAACGGAGTCGACGAAGATGAGGTACTGTTGTTGTTGTTGTTGTTGTTGTTGTTGTTGTTGTTGTTGTTGTTGTTGTTGTTGTTGTTGTTGTTGTTGTTGTTGTTGTTGTTGTTGTTGTTGTTGTTGTTGTTGTTGTTGTTGTTGTTGTTGTTGTTGTTGTTGTTGTTGTTGTTGTTGTTGTTGTTGTTGTTGTTGTTGTTGTTGTTGTTGTGGTTGACAGACAACAGTTGTTAATTCATTCAGATTCGACGAAAGATGAAAGCGCACGGCCCTGGTCATTTATTTCAGAACTTGTCCAAAGCCGTGACATTTGATTTGCCCATATGATTTGCTCATATGATTTGCCCATACGATTTGCCCATATGATTTGCCCGTATGATTTGCCCAAATATTAGATACGTTTTATCCAAGGGACCATGACATATGACATGATGCTGTTCCCAACCTACTACATATGTATATTTTACTTGACTATCACTTTATATTGTGCTGATATTATTTATTGTATCAGTATTTTTTGTTACACCGCATTAATGAAAATCATTGGAATAATATCCAACAGTTTACTAAAAACATGTTAAAGCCCTGTTTATACTTCAGCGTAAGCCGTAGCGTAGTGAGGGCGGAGTCTACGGGTGTAGACAAAGCGTACATCTATGCCATAGATCTACGCGTAGGTAAAAATTTGAGTATAAATGCTCGTTCGCTACGCCTCAACTAAATCCCGAAAAAATTATTTATGTGATCGAAAATGCAAGAAAACAGTCGAATTTATTTTGCCTTTGTTTTTCTAGTGCCGGCGGGCTCGTGTGTCTGATACCAGCGCGTGTTTTAGGGCTTGTTTGCCGATTTATGAATTTACGTGCATGCTCGGTTTAGCTCGGGTGCTTTGGGCCAACTTCGGATGTAGTTTGCACAATGAAAAAACTTAGCAGAAAAGTAGTCAGAGGGGTTTATTGACCTCCTGAGAACATCTGTGATTTTTTCAAGCTCGAAAAATGGATGAATTTCGGTCGAATTTGCTCAGCGAAGTTATGCGTGTTTTCTTCATAAGCTGGTGCGAAACCTGCATAATGGAGGGGTGACCAATCGAAGTGATTTTTCATCAATAACGTTATTTATAGGTTTTCAACAACGGTGAGAACATCTCTGATTTTTTCGAGCGTCAGAAACCGCTTAAATCAGCTCAAATTAGCACATACATAAATTTAAAGACATTTGATCATCTGCGAATACAACATCTCAGCAAATTTTCGCGAGTAAAATGAATTTCTTATGAGTTAGAATTGATTTCCCAACATGTATTAATATTTTTGAATGTTTTTCTTCGATTTCCCTTACTTATCTACGCGTAGAATATCAAATCAATTTGATATTGAGCGTACAGGAACAAATTCTA
Organism: Daptonema setosum; assembly: GCA_964036265.1. Classification (NCBI taxonomy): domain Eukaryota; kingdom Metazoa; phylum Nematoda; class Chromadorea; order Monhysterida; family Xyalidae; genus Daptonema; species Daptonema setosum. The sequence goes on along the minus strand of CAXIWR010000566.1, from coordinate 8,563 downwards.
TGCGTAAGCAGGAGGCGGAGCCTACGCATGATGAGAATGCAAATCTACGCGTGAGCGAGTATAAACGGTTTACCCGTAGTCAGGCGTATATAGCGTAGATCTACGGCTTACGCTGGAGTATAAACGCGGCTTAAGAATACATTGAAAAAGTTTCCAACAGTATTTAGAAAAACTCCATTTAGAGCATGATGTTGCCATGATGGCAAAGTTTTCCCGATTATCATACCAGCAACTTTCACACTCGATTGGCTTTACTGAATAAAATACAAGTTGACGGTTGTGCTTGGTCAGCTCACTAATGAGAGGGCTCGTTTATTAACGTGATGTTGATGTAATGCCACCATGCCAGTGATGAAGATGATGGTAAATACTCGTCGAAATCTGTACAAAGTAAGTAAAATCCGGATGTGAGTAAATCATGAGATTGCCAACCAAATTTAAAAAGTTGTTTTTATTTGTTTTACCATCAACACACTGATAGTTTTATTGTAGATTGTGCTAGTGTTTCTCGGATATAACTTAGATATGTATTCTATGTAGCTGTTTTAGATCTTGCACTAAAAACTGACCGACTGAAGTTCAATAATACCACAAGTTATCATTACCGCAACGCGAAGCAACGCGATCTCAACATACTCAAACATTTTTAACACAAATAACAAATCCCACTCCACTTTCTCCAACATAAATATGGCATTAAACGATCAAAATTCACACCAAACCATACTATGACACATACGACATCAATAAATCATGACTGGATCAGCTTATACTACTCGGTACACAACATTATGTTATCATGAAATGTGCCATGGTACGCGTCATGGCAACCCCGTGACACCCTGGCATGCCGTGCTCAGCGGTTCCCGTGCCATTAGAGGGCGGAACGTTGGCTATATGAAAGAAATTTTAGATAAATAACAGAGATTTCAACAATTATTTAATAATTTATTTTGTGCGTTGTAATACATATTTGTAATCAGGAAAGTATCTGTATTCGCCGGATTATGTACTGTATCTCTTTGAAAGCGTACGCCCTTCATACCAAGTATAAAATATAGTGATTTTAATTGAAAATACAACCTGATTTTATTATTGATCCATCATTGATAGCTTTTCGAGCTAACTTACGCCAAAAAATATGTAATTGACTATTTATGACGTAAATACCTCATCATTACAAAAATCTAATTCCATAATAAGCTTCAATTTCAATGGGATTGGGGAACAATCCTACGTGCCAAACTTTCTAATAAAACTCTGTCCGCACTATATGTATGTGTACTTCGACAAGAACTGTAGAGCTGAGTTTATTCTCCGACACAAAAAACCCATGAATTTTAACTCTATGATTTTATGTCAGTTTTTATTCTTAGCGAGAGATTTGCTCACCCGCTTTTAGGAACCATGGTTATACATTGTATGCATGCCTGACCGTAAGTTAATCGTTTTCACTCTCATAAATGTCTGTTTCCTATTTGTGTTCCATTTTTACAGAGTTTCGTATCGAGAAATGTGGGTTTTGTTAGGTACGTTATATCGGGAACCTGAGACATATTATAGCAGGTTATGAGACTTGTTTAGGACAGTCCGATGTGATGCAAAAAGCTGCGGGTTAGGAAAATTCGTGATCGCTGGATTGCTGTACCTCCGAAAGAATTCCGCCAGTGCAGAAAAGTTCGTTATTAACTGATAATTTATTCTTCATTCTCCCCACACCTGTCCCGCATGTGGGTTTTTAGCCACAGTCCGGGGGGGGGAGATTGTGGACGTGAGAGCTTGTGGCTAAAAATTAACCGGACTGTGGCTAAAACGGACTGTGGCTAAACGGACTGTGGCTAAAAACAAATCGGACTGTGGCTAAAACGGACTGTGGCTAAACGGACTGTGCGCGTGAGGGTGCGGTAAGTGTTTATATGATATCAGACTGTGCGCGTGAGGGTGCGGTAAGTTTTTATATGATATCAGACTGTGCGCGTGAGGGTGCGGTAAGTTTTTATATGATATCGGACTGTGCGCGTGAGGGTGCGGTAAGTGTTTATATGATATTGGGCTGTGCGCGTGAGGGTGCGGTAAGTGTTTATACAACATCGGACTGTGCGCGTGAGGTTGCGGAAACTGTTTATATGATTTCGGACTGTGCGCGTGAGGGTGCGGTAAGTGTTTATACAACATCGGACTGTGCGCGTGAGGGTGCGGTAAGTGTTTATATGATATGGGGCTGTGCGCGTGAGGGTTCGGTAAGTGTTTATATGATATCGGACTGTGCGCGTGAGGGTGCGGTAAGTGTTTATATGACATCGGACTGTGCGCGTGAGGGTGCGGTAGGTGTTTATACAACATCGGACTGTGCGCGTGAGGGTGCGGTAAGTGTTTATATGATATCGGACTGTGCGCGTGAGGGTGCGGTAAGTTTTTTTACGACATCGGACTGTGCGCGTGAGGGTGCGGTAAGTTTTTTTTATGATATCGGACTGTGCGCGTGAGGGTTCGGTAAGTGTTTATATGATATCGAACTGTGCGCGTGAGGGTGCGGTAAGTGTTTATATGATATGGGGCTGTGCGCGTGAGGGTTCGGTAAGTGTTTATATGATATCGGACTGTGCGTGTGAGGGTGCGGTAAGTGTTTATATGATATCGGACTGTGCGCGTGAGGGTGCGGTAAGTGTTTATACAACATCGGACTGTGCGCGTGAGGGTGCGGTAAGTGTTTATATGATATCGGACTGTGCGCGTGAGGGTGCGGTAAGTGTTTATATAACATCGGACTGTGCGCGTGAGGGTGCGGTAAGTGTTTATATAACATCGGACTGTGCGCGTGAGGGTGCGGTAAGTGTTTATATGATATAGGGCTGTGCGCGTGAGGGTTCGGTAAGTGTTTATATGATATCGGACTGTGCGCGTGAGGGTTCGGTAAGTGTTTATATGACATCGGACTGTGCGCGTGAGGGTTCGATAAGTGTTTATATGATATCGGACTGTGCGCGTGAGGGTGCGGTAAGTGTTTTTATGACATCGGACTGTGCGCGTGAGGGCGCGGTAAGTGTTTATATGACATCGGACTGTGCGCGTGAGGGTGCGGTAAGTGTTTATATGATATCGGACTGTGCGCGTGAGGGTGCGGTAAGTGTTTATATGATATCGAACTGTGCGCGTGAGGGTGCGGTAAGTGTTTATATGATATGGGGCTGTGCGCGTGAGGGTGCGGTAAGTGTTTATATGATATCGGACTGTGCGCGTGAGGGTTCGGTAAGTGTTTATATGATATCGGACTGTGCGAGTGAGGGTGCGGTAAGTGTTTATATGACATCGGACTGTGCGCGTGAGGGCGCGGTAAGTGTTTATATGGTATCGGACTGTGCGCGTGAGGGTGCGGTAAGTGTTTATATGACATCGGACTGTGCGCGTGAGGGTTCGGTAAGTGTTTATATGATATCGGACTGTGCGCGTGAGGGTTCGGTAAGTGTTTATATGATATCGGACTGTGCGCGTGAGGGTGCGGTAAGTGTTTATATGATATCTGACTGAGCGGGTGAGGGTGCGGTAAGTTTTTTTACGACATCGGACTGTGCGCGTGAGGGTGCGGTAAGTTTTTTTATGATATCGGACTGTGCGCGTGAGGGTGCGGTAAGTGTTTATACAACATCGGACTGTGCGCGTGAGGGTGCGGTAAGTGTTTATATGATATGGGGCTGTGCGCGTGAGGGTGCGGTAAGTGTTTATATGATATGGGGCTGTGCGCGTGAGGGTTCGGTAAGTGTTTATATGATATCGGACTGTGCGCGTGAGGGTGCGGTAAGTGTTTATATGACATCGGACTGTGCGCGTGAGGGTGCGGTAGGTGTTTATACAACATCGGACTGTGCGCGTGAGGGTGCGGTAAGTGTTTATATGATATCGGACTGTGCGCGTGAGGGTGCGGTAAGTTTTTTTACGACATCGGACTGTGCGCGTGAGGGTGCGGTAAGTTTTTTTATGATATCGGACTGTGCGCGTGAGGGTTCGGTAAGTGTTTATATGATATCGAACTGTGCGCGTGAGGGTGCGGTAAGTGTTTATATGATATGGGGCTGTGCGCGTGAGGGTTCGGTAAGTGTTTATATGATATCGGACTGTGCGTGTGAGGGTGCGGTAAGTGTTTATATGATATCGGACTGTGCGCGTGAGGGTGCGGTAAGTGTTTATACAACATCGGACTGTGCGCGTGAGGGTGCGGTAAGTGTTTATATGATATCGGACTGTGCGCGTGAGGGTTCGGTAAGTGTTTATATGATATCGGACTGTGCGCGTGAGGGTGCGGTAAGTGTTTATACAACATCGGACTGTGCGCGTGAGGGTGCGGTAAGTGTTTATATGATATGGGGCTGTGCGCGTGAGGGTTCGGTAAGTGTTTATATGATATCGGACTGTGCGCGTGAGGGTGCGGTAAGTGTTTATATGACATCGGACTGTGCTCGTGAGGGTGCGGTAAGTGTTTTTATGATATCGGACTGTGCGCGTGAGGGTGCGGTAAGTGTTTATACAACATCGGACTGTGCGCGTGAGGCTGCGGTAAGTGTTTATATGATATGGGGCTGTGCGCGTGAGCGTTTGGTAAGTGTTTATATGATATCGGACTGTGCGCGTGAGGGTGCGAAAAGTGTTTATATGATATCGGACTGTGCGCGTGAGGGTTCGGTAAGTGTTTATATGATATCGGACTGTGCGCGTGAGGGTGCGGTAAGTGTTTATATGATATCGGACTGTGCGCGTGAGGGTGCGGTAAGTGTTTATACAACATCGGACTGTGCTCGTGAGGGTGCGGTAAGTGTTTATATGATATCGGACTGTGTGCGTGAGGGTGCGGTAAGTGTTTATACAACATCGGACTGTGCGCGTGAGGGTGCGGTAAGTGTTTATATGATATGGGGCTGTGCGCGTGAGCGTTTGGTAAGTGTTTATATGATATCGGACTGTGCGCGTGAGGGTGCGGTAAGTGTTTATATGATATCTGACTGAGCGGGTGAGGGTGCGGTAAGTTTTTTTACGACATCGGACTGTGCGCGTGAGGGTGCGGTAAGTTTTTTTATGATATCGGACTGTGCGCGTGAGGGTTCGGTAAGTGTTTATATGATATCGAACTGTGCGCGTGAGGGTGCGGTAAGTGTTTATATGATATGGGGCTGTGCGCGTGAGCGTTTGGTAAGTGTTTATATGATATCGGACTGTGCGCGTGAGGGTGCGTTAAGTGTTTATATGATATCGGACTGTGCGCGTGAGAGTGCGGTAAGTGTTTATATGATATCGGACTGTGCGCGTGAGGGTGCGGTAAGTGTTCATATGATATCGGACTGTGCGCGTGAGGGTGCGGTAGGTGTTTATACAACATCGGACTGTGCGCGTGAGGGTTCGGTAAGTGTTTATATGATATCGGACAGTGCGCGTGAGGGTGCGGTAAGTTTTTTACGACATCGGACTGTGCGCGTGAGGGTTCGGTAAGTGTTTATACAACATCGGACTGTGCGCGTGAGGGTGCGGGAACTCTTAATATGATATCGGACTGTGCACGTGAGTGTTCGGTAAGTGTTTATATGATATTGGACTGTGCTCGTGAGGGTGCGGGAACTCTTAATATGATATCAGAATGTGCGCGTGATTCTTCGGTAAGTGTTTATACAACATCGGACTGTGCGCGTGAGGGTGCGGTAAGTGTTTATATGATATCGGACTGTGCGCGTGAGGGCGCGGTAAGTGTTTATACAACATCGGACTGTGCGCGTGAGGGTGCGGTAAGTGTTTATATGATATGGGGCTGTGCGCGTAAGGGTTCGGTAAGTGTTTATACAACATCGGACTGTCCGCGTGATGGTGCGGTAAGTATTTATACAACATCGGACTGTGCGCGTGAGGTGCGCACGCGCACAGTCCGATATCATATAAACACTTACCGCACCCTCACGCGCACAGTCCGATGTTGTATAAATACTTACCGCACCCTCACGCGCACATTCCGATGTCATATAAACACTTACCGCACCCTCACGCGCACAGTCCGATGTTGTATAAACACTTACCGAACCCTCACGCGCACAGTCCAATATCATATAATTACTTACCGAACACTCACGCGCACAGTCCGATATTATATAAACACTTACTGAACCCTCACGCGCACAGTCCGATATTATATAAACACTTACCGCACTCTCACGCGCACAGTCCGATGTTGTATAAACACTTACCGAACCCTCACGCGCACAGTCCGATACCATATAAACACTTACCGCACCCTCACGCGCACAGTTGATATCATATAAACACTTACCGAACCCTCACGCGCACAGTCCGATGTCATATAAACACTTACCGAACCCTCACGCGCACAGTCCGATATCATACAAACACTTACCGAACCCTCACGCGCACAGTCCGATATCATATAAACACTTACCGAACCCTCACGCGCACAGTCCGATGTCATATAAACACTTACCGCACCCTCACGCGCACAGTCCGATACCATATAAACACTTACCGTGCCCTCACGCGCACAGTCCGATGTCATATAAACACTTACCGCACCCTCACGCGCACAGTCCGATATCATATAAACACTTACCGAACCCTCACGCGCACAGTCCGATATCATATAAACACTTACCGCACCCTCACGCGCACAGTCCGATACCATATAAACACTTACCGCACCCTCACGCGCACAGTCCGATGTCATATAAACACTTACCGAACCCTCACGCGTACAGTCCGATATCATATAAACACTTACCGAACCCTCACGCGCACAGTCCGATGTCATATAAACACTTACAGCGCCCTCACGCGCACAGTCCGATGTCATATAAACACTTACCGAACCCTCACGCGCACAGTCCGATATCATATAAACACTTACCGAACCCTCACGCGCACAGTCCGATGTCATATAAACACTTACCGCACCCTCACGCGCACAGTCCGATACCATATAAACACTTACCGCGCCCTCACGCGCACAGTCCGATGTCATATAAACACTTACCGCACCCTCACGCGCACAGTCCGATATCATATAAACACTTACCGAACCCTCACGCGCACAGTCCGATATCATATAAACACTTACCGCACCCTCACACGCACAGTCCGATACCATATAAACACTTACCGCACCCTCACGCGCACAGTCCGATGTCATATAAACACTTACCGAACCCTCACGCGTACAGTGCGATATCATATAAACACTTACCGAACCCTCACGCGCACAGTCCGATGTCATATAAACACTTACCGCGCCCTCACGCGCACAGTCCGATGTCATATGAACACTTACCGAACCCTCACGCGCACAGTCCGATATCATATAAACACTTACCGAACCCTCACGCGCACAGTCCGATGTCATATAAACACTTACCGCGCCCTCACGCGCACAGTCCGATGTCATATAAACACTTACCGAACCCTCACGCGCACAGTCCGATATCATATAAACACTTACCGAACCCTCACGCGCACAGTCCGATGTCATATAAACACTTACCGCACCCTCACGCGCACAGTCCGATACCATATAAACACTTACCGCGCCCTCACGCGCACAGTCCGATGTCATATAAACACTTACCGCACCCTCACGCGCACAGTCCGATATCATATAAACACTTACCGAACCCTCACGCGCACATTCCGATATCATATAAACACTTACCGCACCCTCACGCGCACAGTCCGATACCATATAAACACTTACCGCACCCTCACGCGCACAGTCCGATGTCATATAAACACTTACCGCACCCTCACGCGCACAGTCCGATGTTATATAAACACTTACCGCACCCTCACGCGCACAGTCCGATGTTGTATAAACACTTACCGCACCCTCACGCGCACAGTCCGATATCTTATAAACACTTACCGAACCATCACGCGCACAGCCTGATATCATAAAAACACTTACCGCACCCTCACGCGCACAGTCCGATATCATATAAACACTTACCGCACCCTCACGCGCACAGTCCGATATCATACAAAAACGTACCGCACCCTCACGCGCACAGTCCGATATCATATAAACACTTACCGCACCCTCACGCGCACAGTCCGATATCATATAAACACTTACCGCACCCTCACGCGCACAGTCCGATATCATACAAAAACGTACCGCACCCTCACGCGCACAGTCCGATATCTTATAAACACTTACCGAACCCTCACGCGCACAGTCCGATTTCTTTTTAGCCACAGTCCGTTTAGCCACAGTCCGTTTTAGCCACAGTCCGATTTCTTTTTAGCCACAGTCCGTTTTAGCCACAGTCCGTTTAGCCACAGTCCGTTTTAGCCACAATCTCCCCCCCCCCCCCGGACTGTGGCTAAAAACCCACATGCGGGACAGGTGTGTATCCGATTATTAAAAAAATCGACTAAAAAACTAACTTGCTGAGGTTGCGCGAACAGTTACCATAGCTTTTGCGATTTTAGTACATTTTTATGTCCGCTATGCATATTTGGAAACCGTTTTTTTTGTCAGAATTCGTGCGAACCAACGACAGCAACAACCATTTGATTGTTTGTA
>CAXIWR010000565.1:0-16898 GCA_964036265.1 Daptonema setosum | reverse complement strand
CTACGAGTGAAACTTTTTTTGTTCCAGAACTGCAAGCTCAGTGCGTCGTTAGTGAGTGAGTGAGTGAGTGAGGGAGGGAGTGAGTGAGTGAGTGAGTGAGTGAGTGAGTGAGTGAGTGAGTGAGTGAGTAAATGAGTGATTGAGCGTGTGATTGTAATCAAGTTATTCAAAAAGGAAACCGTCTGCGTGACTGACTGCCTGACTGAATTGTTGACTGGAAACTCAACAGAATTACACATTAAAACGAGTATCTAAACTAACAATAATTAAAGAACATAGCGATCAGGTGAATTCCATATTCAGATCTACAACCACATAAATTTGGGTCAGACGTGGGTACTGACAATGCCAGGAATATCAGGAATCTCTACAAAACTACACAAAGGAAATCATGGAAAGGCATGTATTTGAATGTTGTTGTCGTTGTAGTATTTGCTGTTGTTGTCGTGGTTGTTGTTGTTGTTGTTGGTGTTGTTGTTTTTGTTGGTGTTGTTAACTAAGAATAATCCGCACAGGTGAGCGCTGGTTGCCAAACGTGAGCTGACTGACTACTGAAAACAAGATGTACGGGAAGAACAGAAACTAAGATTCTTAGTTTTACCATATACCATTTATCATATGCCATTTATCATATACCATTTATCATACACCATTTATCATATACCATTCATCATATACCATTTATCATATACCATTTATCATATACCATTTATCATATACCATTTATCATATACCATTTATCATATACCATATATCATATCCTGGGTTTCTTGTTTAACAAAACGTTTCTATGCTGCTTACATCTTTCTTGTGGTTCATGTTACTTTTTTATTTATCAACCTGGGCATCAAATAAAATTTCTAACTTTAATTATAGAGAAAAAAATTGTCAGGTGAAACATTGTAAATACAGGCAGATTATTATATGTAATCAAAGTCGATTATATCGAGTGATTGAGTGACTGATTTGCGCGTGATTACAAACGCCACAGATTTTTCGAATTTGGTTTTTCTCGAGCAACATTACTATTCCATGTAAAGTTTTACTGTCTGCGAGCCCCCGATAACCTAACGTAAGGCTGGCTTGTCCGAGCGGAGCGAGGACAAGCGCGATAGGCCCCGCAGGGGTGATTTCAATATTTCCTCCTGCACGTCTTGTAGCCTAGCCACGTGCCGTAGAAAGCATGCGAGCGTAGCGAGCCAGTTATAAAGCCCGAATGTTGTTTCTGCAAGCAAAAGTATTATCAAAGACATCTGATAATGAAACATCACTATCCTTAACTCAACTCAGTTGATACCATAGTTTAACACGTTAACACTGATTGTCTGATGTTTCATTATCAGAAGTTTTGATCAATATTTTAGCTTGCAGAAAGAACATACGGGCTTTATTAGGGTGCACAGTGCAAGGGCGCTTGCCTAGCATGCGAGTGGCCCGGGGTTCGTTTCCCAGATTTTTGATAAAAACTGTAAAGTTTCAAAAAATCTGTGGGGGCTGGAAAATTGCCTGCCTTGCCGACTGACTGAACGACTGATGAACTCACTGACTGACTGACGCAGATTTACAAAAGCGACCCTTTCTTCAACCAAAACGTGTACCATGCACCATTGCTCCTTTCGACAAAATGACCGCAGATTTTCATTTTGCGCGCCAGTTTGAATTTGCATAAAAAATGTGAGCCACTTTGAAAACACCATGAAGAAATAAAATAAATAAAAAAAATTGAACTGATAAAAAGGTAGTAAAATAAAATCCAAGCAATGTTGAAACTATAGTATGATTATCTTTTGTTTGGTTCGTGCAATATTACGATCTAGCGCATGTTATAGTGCGTGTTTGCTGATTTTTGTATTTTCGTGTGTGCTCGGGTGTTTTCGGCCATTCACGTCGGGGCCAGACTACACAAAATTACTAATTGACGGAAAACTAGTCTTCAGGGGTTCATTGACTCCCTGAAAACGTCTGTGATTTTTTTGACTCCAGAAAATTGATTTAATTCAATTGAATTTGGTCGGTACCGTCATGCTTGTTTCTACATAAGCTGAAACGAGTTCTGCACGGCGTGGGAGTGAGCAATCGACGTATATTTTCAACAATATCTATTTTTATAGGTTTTCAAGAAAGGTGAGAAGATCTCAGATTTTTTCAACAGTCAGAAACGTCTCGAAATAGCTGATACGGAACTTTAGATGAAAGTGAAGGTTTGAAAACCATTATATAACTGAGGTTCGAATATTTCGCGACAGTTTTACGGGACATTGTCGGGACAGTTTTTTTGTAAAAAATTTTCAAGCACACTATTTTTTTATTATTTTTTGTAACATTTATGGCAGGCACATTAATTTTAAATTTTTAATTTAAAGTGTGTGGCAAAAGTCTTATGGAAAAATCCGTGAATTTGTCGCTTTTGTCGCGAAATATTCGAACCTCAGTTATACATGTGTGTGGTTGAACCTAAAAAATGATATATCAGGATTTCTCACTTAGTTTAAATTTTGAGGCCAATTCTATTTGTCAGTTTAGTCCATTTACATATCAAGAATTTTTTTGGACAATTGTGTGTTACTTTGTCATATTTTTACATGCTTATTGACAATCAAGGATATTCCTTTGAATTTCCATACAAATGTGGTCATTTTGTACACGTTTTGATTGAAAAAAGGGTCACTTTTGTAAATCTGCCTGACTGACTGACTGACTGACTGACTGCCTGACTGACTGCCTGACGCAGATTTACAAAAGCGACCCTTTCTTCAACCGAAACGTGAACATTGCACCTTTTTCTCTTTTCGACATAATGACCGCATTTTACGCGCCAGTTTTAATTTACATTGAAAATGTGAGCCACTTTGAAAAAAAAACATGAAGAAATAATTTACACCGAAAAATTGATGAAACTGATTGAATGGAGTGAGAATATAAATTTCACCAATACTGAAACTATAAAATATTTTCTTTTTGTTTGATTGCGTGCAATAATCTGATCTAGCGCGTGTTTTTCGATTTCTGTATTAACATGCGTGCTCGGGCATTTGACTTCGGGGCCAGCCTACATACTAACTAACCAACACTAATTAACAAAAAACTAGTTTTCACGATCATGAGATATGGTGATACGATCTCAGATTTTTCAAATAACAGAAACGTGCGCATATTCCGGTATAACGCGTGTTTGACGGCCACCGGTTTTATGATGCCAGTACACCCGCACCGCCGTTTTTATGATGTTGTCAGTACACCCGCATCACCAACTTTATGATGTCAGTACACCCGCATCACCAACTTTATGATGTCAGTACACCCGCACCACCGATTTTATGAAGCCAGTACACCCGCACCACCGTTTTTATGATGTCAGTACACCGGCACCACTGTATAAGTTTTATTGAAAATTTATCGTTAATTTCATCGACATTAGCAGAGGCTGAATTGGAAGAATTATTGTCCAGGCTTTACCAAGGTGGATAACCACCCTCACGATAAGTAATCGGGGGTTAACGAACAGTAAAATTTCATGCAGTAGAATATAATTTCAGTGACAAAAAAATTTGGCGTTTGGCAAAAGTTATAGGAAAATTTTTGGGGTTTGGAATTTTGCAGCCCTACCACTGCCTATTGGCCAATTTACCCGACCCCAAAAATGATGCAAATAATATTCCGATCTGCGGACAGTTTAATAATCGTTTTCTACGCTGAAAGTTGACCTGTGTACCAGCTTCCAGCTCTACAGGTCTTACCCAGTTTCTACACAGCGTTTTGGGGGAGAAAAAAAACGGAAAATCGCATTTTCATCGTTTTTGGACCTGAAAAATGAAAATTCATCCCTACCGGGTTAAAAACAGCTATGGAGATGTAAAATCGCACGAGAAAACCGATGAAACAGACTAGAAGTTGATACGATGAGGCTAGATCGAGATATCCGCAAAAAAGCTTATCTTAATCGAACCATACTAATCCGTATACTTACATAAAGCCCGTATGTTATTTCTGGATGCAAACGTACTGCCCAAACATCTGATAATGAAACATCAGTAGCCCCAACTCAACTCGGTTGACACCATAGTTTAACACCAGAGCATGGGGTGATGATGATTGATGTGCGTGTATAAACTGATTGTCTGATGTTTCATTATCAGAAGTTTTGGGCACGATCTTTGTTCGCAGAAACAACATACGGGCTTCATTAAAGCTTGGCCAAGGTCTTAACAAATTCAATGAGTGTACATAAAACGAACATATACATATATAGCTCATTGTAATAGTAAAATTATAACTAATTGTTATCTTGCTAACTTATTAAGAGAAAATTTTCGAACAATAAGTTAAAATATCCTAAGGCGTTTCGTCCATTAGCATCCGACGCCTTTTTCTAACGGGCCTGGACTCATCATGGATGAGCTCCGTGCTATCTAACTTATGAAAAACCAAAATTAAAAAATTAAAAAATAAAGCGTTAGAAATATTATCATAATAAGAATCAAACCCGACGAAGATGAAATTTAGCATAAAACTATCAAACAGCATTGGCAAAATAAAGAGGGTCGATATAAAGTCAAATACATATGTAATGATTGGGTTTTGCCTACTTAAAAACAAATGTATTTATGTAATGAATGACTCTCTAATGAACGACTTTATGTCATTAAAACTGTTCTGTAAAGAAACATTTCTGCAAAAACATTTACGAAACCCGTTACGCAAAAATGCAATGAATTAAGCGCAGTTTCAGCATGTTGTCCGAAGGTAGAGTGGAAAACAGATTTGAATTCTGATTGGGTGCCCGAGAAGTTTTTGACTAACAAGAATTCCTGGATGCAATTTTCCTAGAGTTTTTCCCAAACACGAAAATTTATTTGCGCATACAAAGGTGGGTAACCATTGTTCGTGCAATTTAACATGCTCAGCAGGAATAATAAGAAAAAAAATGACGACTGATGATTAATGATTGCACGAAACATATTCCGGACTTTAAGGGTATCTTTAAAAAAAAGTCACGAAACCTTCCTTTGTACAAATAATTCGATTTAGTTGGAACGGGCGCTAAAATTTTAATCTGAGTCAAAAGCATAACGGTGGAAATTTCGGAGTAACGAAAATCTCTGACCAGTATATAGTATAATAGCGAAGAGTCATATTTATTGACAAATGCAATTAAACAAAATTTCCTTGTTTTTTTTGTTTGAGCATTGTTTTAGTATGTTTTTATCAAATTGCCAAAACACCTGGACCTCCCGCATCGAGCGGCGGGATCGCGTTCAGCGTTTTCCCATGTTTGTTCTGGCGCCTGGAACCATGAGCTAATCCTCCAAAGGGAGGGGAAATTCGTCAAAGAGGGGGTAATTCGCAGTTTTCTTGCCTTTTTACCTACACCTGAAGGAACGAATTCAATTTTTTGAAACCGTCAAAAAGGCTGGGAATTCCACATTTCCTATACCCTCTTCTCGTCCGCCATTGGTTGCGTGCATAAATAGAATAGATGTCCTTTTATGATGGAACTGGGGTTCATGTGGGTGGTCTAAATGGATTGGATAAATTAATAATCTACGTTATACATTAAATGGTAGACCCACGATTATAACGTAAATAAAATCAGCTGAAAATTACGGTTCAATTTGAAATTGACTATTCCAATCTGATATTGGCGCCCGATTTGAAGTATATAACAGAACCTGACCTTGCGCAGGTTTCACTCTAAAACAGTTTGAAGTGCTACCTGCTTTCGGCGTTTAAAGTGTTTTAAAATTAATTTTTTTTAACATTATTGTTGGACAAACGGAGTGCCAAAGTCGTACGAGCTAACCCAATCAGGAAAATGAATTCTGATAACCGGACACTCTAACCGAGCTATAAAATGAAACAAAAACTTTATATTTTATAGCTTGGTCAGGGTTTCTTGTTTTCAAAAACTAATTTCGTGAGTCGGTTACGCACGTACGTATGCAATGAATTAAGCGCGGTTTTCGCAGGTTTTCTAAATTTGATGTAAAAAAGTATTATTTCCCGAAAACTTGAAAGCGTGCCAAAACAGATTCGAAGTCAAAATGCGCGTCGAAAACTCTTTGATTAACAAGAAACCCAGAATCGGCTATAGTCGAATTTTTTTGGTTACGCCTTTTTTCGGGAATTTTTTTGTAAGTAAAACTTTTCCCTTACCCAGAATTGGCGGTCGGAAGCAGCAATTTGGGGTTGATAAAAAGGTTTTACACACAAAAGTTCCTAAAAAGAGTCGTAATCATCTTCTTTGGGAACTTTTTTTGTTTAAAACTTTTTTATCAACCCAAATTGCTGCTTCCGACCCCAAATTGCTAGGTGAGGGAAAGGTTTTACACACAAAAAAAATCCCGAAAAAAGGCGTAACCGAAAAATTCGACTATAATATATATGTTGAACTCACAGGCTTATCACTGTTTTTTCACAGTTTGATGTACCTACATATATGCCAAATTGAAATTCTCCTCATAATGTAACAACACCAGGTTAAAAGCTAATAAAGCTAGAAACTAACTCCAACGCCAGTTAAACATGCATGCGCTCGGCTTTCTTTTTTCAATTATAGTTTGGCATTTAATGTCGATCTTGATTCCTTTCTGGTCATTGTCACAGTAACTTCTTGTTGTCATTGTTAATTACTTTAAATCGTTGTTAACTACTTTCAAGTCATTGTTTATAAATTTCAAGTCATTGTTTATAATTTTCAAGTCATTATTCCCTTCTCTGTTGTCATTGTTGATAATTACTTTCAAGTCATTGTTAATTACTTTTAAGTCATTGTTAATTACTTTTAAATTTATTGCTAATTACTGTTTGTCACAACGGTCTAGCAATGGCGAAACCTCCAAAGGAAAAGAAACCTCTCCAAAGAGGGGGAATTCGCAGTTTAGAGGCCATTAAAACGGTTAATTTATGTTTTTGAAAACTGCCAAAGAAGAGGGAATTCCCCTTTCCCTTCCCGTCTGGCCCACTAGTGTGGTCTAGTGGTCAACACGTTTTGGTTTGCGTTCTCTGTCACATAGCTTGGTCAGGGTTTCTTGTTATAAAAATAATTGTGCTGGTCGGTTACGCACGTACGCAACGAATTAAGCGCAGTTTTCGATGTTTTCCAATCTTTATATAACACACAAATGTCCGTGGCCGAAATAATTTATAAAATCCAGTTCGTGGCCAAGGTAACTTTATGTGTGTCTATGTGTTTTCTGCGCAAATATTTTTATTTCATTTTTGTATTCTATATAGTAATTCGATGTCGAAACGACCGCCAATTTGACTCCCTTTCACTGTACGACGTCGCAAACTTCAGCTACAAAAATGTGGGTCCACCAGTTGCACCAGGCGTTGCAATGGGAAAAATACGCATCCAGGCGCTCTGAAAATTCACCCATCACCCCTAGCCCCAGACCCCACCCTACTCAATTTTTAATTCTAAGAACGAAGGTGAAAAAAATTTTCCCCGGCCATCATTAAACTGTTAAAAACTTGCGCCGAGTGACGGCAAAACATACCAACTGTGCAGTGTCTATCAAATACAGAGGACGGGATAATCCAAGTTGGCCGTACGCAGATAGAGGCCAATTAAATGTAGTATATATACATTTACAACAACAACAACAACAACAACAACAACTACAACAACAACAACAACAACAACAACAACAACAACAACAACGCATACTAAAATGTAATTTATCTTGAACTGCAGCTAGAGGAATTTAATTTAGATTGGTGATCTTCAGTCATTGAATTTTTTTATCTGAACAGAAACAACTCACTCATTCACTCACTCACTCACTCACTCACTGCAGTTGTTCGTGTACAGTGCGCTCAATTGGTTAGGCCCCACAAAGATTCATATCACACGTATCCTAAAATGTAATTTATCTTGAACTGCAGCTAGAGTAATTTAATTTAAATTGGTGACTATATAAATCAGATCATGTGGCTCATCATCAGTTATTGAATTTTTTTTATCTGAACAGAAACAACTCACTCATTCACTCACTCACTCACTCACTGCAGCTGTTCGTGTACAGTGCGCTCAATTGGTTAGGCCCCACAAAGATTCATATCACACGTATCCTAAAATGTAATTTATCTTGAACTGCAGCTAGAGTAGTTTAATTTAAATTGGTGGCTATATAAATCAGATCATGTGGCTCATCATCAGTCTTTGAATTTTTTTATCTGAACAGAAACAACTCACTCATTCGCTCACTCACTCACTCACTGCAGTTGTTCGTGTACAGTGCGCTCAATTGGTTAGGCCCCACAAAGATTCATATCACACGTATCCTAAAATGTAATTTATCTTGAACTGCAGCTAGAGTAATTTAATTTAAATTGGTGACTATATAAATCAGATCATGTGGCTCATCATCAGTCATTGAATTTTTTTATCTGAACGGAAACAACTCACTCATTCACTCACTCACTCACTCACTCACTGCAGTTGTTCGTGTACAGTGCGCTCAATTGGTTAGGCCCCACAAAGATTCATATCACACGTATCCTAAAATGTTATTTATCTTGAACTGCAGCTAGAGTAATTTAATTTAAATTGGTGACTATATAAATCAGATCATGTGGCTCATCATCAGTCATTGAATTTTTTTATCTGAACAGAAACAACTCACTCATTCACTCACTCACTCACTCACTGCAGTTGTTCGTGTACAGTGCGCTCAATTGGTTAGGCCCCACAAAGATTCATATCACACGTATCCTAAAATGTTATTTATCTTGAACTGCAGCTAGAGTAATTTAATTTAAATTGGTGACTATATAAATCAGATCATGTGGCTCATCATCAGTCATTGAATTTTTTTATCTGAATAGAAACAACTCACTCATTCACTCACTCACTCACTCACTGCAGTTGTTCGTGTACAGTGCGCTCAATTGGTTAGGTCCCACAAAGATTTTTATCACATGCATCCTAAAATGTAATTTATCTTGAACTGCAGCTAGAGTAATTTAATTTAAATTGGTGACTATATAAATCAGATCATGTGACTTATCATCAGTCATTAAATTTTTTTATCTGAACTGAAACATCTTATTCACACAGAAATAGCCATTTGACGACTATATTATGCTGGGTAATATGTTACAACATGTCACAATATATTCGATTTGTCTAAAAATGTGCCCCAGTGTGTTTTGTAATCATACTGATCAATTTTTATTAGAAAACTTCAATTTAGTATGTGGGTTGAATTACTTACTTCAATTATGTCTGCTACAGTGTACGACCAGGAAAATTTTGGGATGCAGTTTTCATGTGTTGCCTATTCCATAAAAGATGTGCTTACTATAAATATAATTGACAAAACTTTCAAATAAATACCCTCAACACTATCGTTCCGAAGGAACGGGTTGGTGCTAGTTGTTTTGTAACAGACGTTTTTGTTTATCGACATTTTGAAAGCGTGCCAAAAATAGCAGAAAAGCATTTGAAACTGCTGCGCCGAAGAATTTATTAGTAGGATAACAAGAAAGCCGGGATAGGCTACAGCCCTACCGAGCACTAGCGGACGAGAAGGGGAGGGAAAAGTGGAATTCCCCCCTCTTTGGCGATTTCGAATAGTACATTTTGTTCCTCAAGGTGTAGGTAAAATGGCCTAAATTCTGCCAATTCCCCCCTCTTTGGCGAAATTCCCCTCCCTTTGAGGGTTTTGCTCGTCCGCCAGTGCTTCCGAGGTTTCCAAAACCGTGTTGGCACGCAGCTTGATTTCAAATCTGTTTTTGGCGTGCTTTCAAACTTTCACAAATAAAATTCTTTGTCACATAGCAATTAGATAACATACAAGTCATTGCGTACATACATATGTACGTGCGTAAACAGCCCACAAAATTCATTTTAGTGGGCTCATTATTCATCAATGCACACGTATGTAGCTTGTTGTTGTTGTTATCCAGGGTCGGTCGCTCGGCTAGTATTCGGCGGCCGTCGCGCATCTCCATCATAACTACATAGCTCATTGTTTCACAGTCACTCACTCACTCACTCACTCACTCACTCACTCACTCACTCACTGACTCACTCACTCAGTCACTCACTCACTCACTCACTCACTCACTCACTCACTCACTCACTCACTCACTCACTCACTCACTCACTCACTCACTCACTCACTCACTCACTCACTCACTCACTCACTCACTCACTCACTCACTCACTCACTCACTCACTCACTCACTCACTCACTCACTCACTCACTCACTAACTCACTCACTCACTCACTCACTCACTTACTCACTCACTCACTCACTCACTCACTCACTCACTCACTCACTCACTCACTCACTCACTCACTCACTCACTCACTCACTCACTCACTCGCTCACTCACTCACTCACTCACTCACTCACTCACTCACTCACTCACTCACTCACTCACTCACTCACTCACACTCACTCACTCACTCACTCACTCACTCACTCACTCACTCACTCACTCACTCACTCACTCACTCTCCCTCACTCACTCATTCACTCACTCTTGTTACATGCATATAGACAATTCAGTCACACATTGACCTACTACTCGCTCACAAGTTTGGCGTTCAATGAAAAACGTACTGACTGACTGACTCACTGACTGACTCACTGACTCACTGACTGACTCACTGACTCACTGACTCACTGACTCACTGACTCACTGACTGACTGACTCACTGACTCACTCACTCACTTCTGTCTTCATCATTTTTGTTCCATCCGAAAACGAGAAAGAAACAATCCGACCCTGCCAGCAAGCAACGAAGTAAATTTCAGTTCAGTCGCCTCGGCACAATACATTCATTATCAATTGGCACTCGACAGTGGAATGACCGAAAAGAGAATGTTACCCCCGTGAAACGCACGGGCGAGCCAAGCCAAGGTGATTTTCTCAAAGAAAAGGGAATTGGCACGAATTAGGTCATCTTAATTACGTTAATGAACAAACTTTAAAAACTCACCAAAGAGGGGGGAATTCCCGCTTTTCTCTATCCGTTGGTGGTGTGATTATTAGAGAGTTTGTTTACCAGCCAGACATCGCCATGTCTGGGCTTTCAAGCTGTAAAATCCAATCCGATAAATCATGCCATTAAAATGTTCCGAAGTACCGGTCATGAGTTATTTGTTTCGATCGAAAACAATTTTATGGTTAATTAAATGCCGCATTAGTTACCTTTCTCAAATCAGTTACTTTTCGAATGGTCATTCGAACGAAGTTTCATCTACAGCTGAGTCGGATAATCTTCTTCTTCCAAAATACGTAGTTTTTACTTCTTTGAGGAGAAATCAGGATCTCTTTTTGGGAAAACACTAAAAGGAGAAACACTTTTCGGAGCAACAAAGAACTACTTAAGAGTAAATTACAGTTAGTACTGTGTACCAGTGTAATGTTTCAAATAAAGTTATTTTCGGAATCTTCACATGGTTTTCATCTACCTATTGTATAGGTAGTTTAGATTTACATTTTGTTGTTGGTGGTTTTTACATCGCGTTGCCTGAGAGAATTTACGGTTAGCGGTCCAAATAACAACTTCCCAGTTTATTGCGGTTTTTGATACATATATGGGTGGTTATCACCTTATAAGACGATTTTTCGATTAAAGCATTATTTAAGTGAAAAATGAGCCCTCAAAGATCGAAAAATGCAAAAAATATAGTTTTTCATTTTTTGACGTTTTTTGCAGAAATCAATCCATAACTTTTTATTGGCTTGTTCCATTGACCTGAAATTTCATATTCTAGTATTTGGCGTCACTGCGTCACGGCGTCAATAAAATGGATTCCCAGAAAATTCGTGTTTGAAAAAATTACTTGAACATTGGTAGTCGAGCACTGATGTTGTCAACTTTAGCTCAAAATTCCAAGAAACCCGAGACACCGCGGAACTAGCGGTATACGGAGTTTTATACTTTATATCCTCCTTATAAACATCTGATGAATGCACCCCCCGCATCGCCTTATTTTTCAGTGAAAAATTAATTTTTTTTAAAATTGCCTAATAATCACAAAATTTTCGGGTTTTCAGCAATTTTTCGCAGTGCTGCTGAAACACAAATTGAGGAATACTTCTCAGACTCTAGATGATTCCCCTATTAATAAGCTTTCTTTTGAGCCCTAGACGAAGAGTTGTCGTGGAATTTTCGTAAACGAAAAGACGGAATGAAGCCTTCTGATTTGATGTTTTTTTTATGTAGTTTGATGTTGAATGAGATGTTGTTGAACGTGTGATGATCATGAGGCTTCGTAAACGTAACTGCGGGATCGGTAAAGTATATTTCAGTCATATTTTATTTTAACCATTGATTTAAAAGAAAATGAAACATATACTGTATGTGTTCGTATTTTATCACATTATGCCATGAAAATTGGCCTTATCTTGCAATATGTTTAGCACTTCGCGCCTAAGAGTGCCTTACAAAAGCCTTAGAGCCTTGCAAACATCGATGGCGCATGCAATTTCGCACGCGCAAAACGGCTGATGGGTGGGTGGTTTTCCGGACATGTGATAAACACTGGTAATAAAAGTTAAGGGTTGTATTGTTTAGGTTGGTTATTATGAACATCCTGTGAATTTTTCAAGGATGTAGGATTACGGAAGCCTCAGATATCCCTCAAAAACAGAAAATTCGAAGGCGTATTTAAACCTTTGAGCGCCACTGTACATACAAATGAAATTGTATGTTTGGTATCTTATGATTCTGCAAACCAAATATATCAGAATCCTATCATCTTCATATTACAACCAATAATGTATACCAGTGCACAGTCCCGAAATCCTATCAACCTATCATCGCCATCTTAAATGCCGCACAACAGAGGCTGAATGGCTGCTCCAATGGAACAAGCCAGTTTATCAAAACCATACCAGCAAAACTACCAGCGTGCAGCACATCATGTTGCATGATGCTGTTACATATACAGGGTGTCTCATCTAAAAGTAACATTTCGTTTTCGTTTGACTCTCGTTTTGCTCAACCGAAAAAGGTTTATGAAAAACAATCTATGTAAAAAAATTTGGGAAACAAAATTACAAAACCGGCGATTTTGCATAATGATTTTTCAAAAAATAGCGTTTTATTATTGTTTATCGCATATGAATAAGACTCAAAAATGGACTATCCTAATTAATGCCTCGACAATCAGAAAGAATTACAAGGGAACCCTATCGGAATAAGCTTGTTAAATTCTTACCAAGTTCACTACCCTTCAGATGCACAGTACCCAACGATGCGCATGCTCTGGACTGGACGTGATTCCTCAGAACTGTCATCGGCTCAAGAGGTCAACAGGAGCATGAGTTTATAGAAGCTACGAAATCCCAGCTCCACTGCTCTAACAACAAGGATATCTATCTATGAAGGCACTAGCGGACGAGAAGGGGTGGGAAAATTTTAATCCCAACCTCTATGGCGGTTCAAAAAGTGAGTTTTGTTCCCTAAGGATTCCCCTCCCTTTGGAGGATTGGCTCGTCCGCCAGTGTATGAAGGGTCTACATAAGAGTCGTTGCCACCAAAAAGCACCCCAGCGAGCCCGATTTCCGAAATTTCCCAAAATCACGGATTTCACTGAAAACCACCCTATATGTGCCAAATTTTACGCTGATTTCAAATATCTTTTTAGATTTTGCTTAGGTGCTCCGTATAACTTGAAAACAAAACTTTTATGACAGCAAGTCAAAATTATTTTGAGAAAATGCTTGATTTTACAAAAATACGAATTGTGAGAGGTGGGAATGACCTACAGCGATGAAATTTTTTCCTGTAAGACCTGAGATGATAACCCAAATGTCATTAAATTTGCAGCTTGAAAAACGACGTCTTCGACAGTTACTAATTCCGCGAAACATAGGTCGTTAGCTAAAAATTTCCCATAAAGATTTACGTTTCCAGATTTTTTCAAAGAAAATTCACATTATATACGTTCGCTTAACTAAAATCAGATGCAGTTTTTCACGGTGAATCAGGAAATATTGAAGACCTTGCAAGGTAATTCCTCTATCTCTCAGAATTAACCGCCGAAAACTGAAAATCACCGAAAACATCGGGTCCGGTGCATTGGCTGGATCACACGTTGGAACGCCAAACTGACGCTAATACTCAGTCCTCGCGTACATAGCCAGTTTTTAAAATCCGCGCTTCGTCGCCTGCGTAGCTCAGTGGTTAAAGCGTCAGACTTATAAACCATCAGTCCTAGGTTCAATTCTCATCGATGTGAAGGAGGTCGGATAATGACGTTGT
Source organism: Daptonema setosum (assembly GCA_964036265.1). Taxonomy (NCBI): domain Eukaryota; kingdom Metazoa; phylum Nematoda; class Chromadorea; order Monhysterida; family Xyalidae; genus Daptonema; species Daptonema setosum. The sequence continues at coordinate 2,667 of CAXIWR010000565.1, read as the reverse complement.
TTTTTGTTTTTTTAAAGCGGACTTATATTGTTTTCGCTCAGAACGACAAGCCAGTTCCTCTTGCTCGTGTTTCTTTCTATAAACCATTTCAAAATACTAAATAACTAGCGTTTTATAAAATTTTGTCGGGCTGTTTGTGAACGAACTGATTTTCCATTGAATTATCAACGTTAAAACCTAGTTTTTGCGGTTTAATTCCATAAATTACAGCCATTACCTTGCAGGATCTTTCACTAAGCCTGATTCACAGGGAAAAACTCCATCTAATTTTAGTTAAGCCAGCGTATATAATGTTAATTTTCTTTTAAAAAGTCTGGAAACGTAAAACTTTATAAAAAATTTTCAGCTAACGACCTATTTTCAAGGAATAATTAACTGCCGAAAACGTCGTTCTGTAAGCTGCAAATTGCATGCCATTAGGGTTAACATCTCAGGTTTTACAGGAAAAAATTTCATCGTTGTAGATCATTCCCACCTCTCACATTTCGTATTTTTGTAAAATCAAGCATTTTCTCAAAATAATTTTGACTTGCTGTCATAAAAGATCTGTTTTCAAGTTATACGGAGCACCCAAGCAAAATCTGAAAAGATATTTGAAATCAGCGTAAATTTTAGCACATATGGAGTTGTTTTCAGCCAAATCCGTGATTTTGGAAATTATCGGAAATCGGGCTCGCTGGGGTGCTTTTTAGTGGCAACGACTCATAATAGGCCCGGTTATCTTGCAGAGTATTCGTACGTTGGTGGGACTTGTGACCTGACTGTGCACTGATCTGGAATACTGCATGATACTTGGGCGCAGGGCTGGGGGACTTAATTTAAAAGTACTTTTTTAGGTGCCACTTAATTTTTTTTTACCATTTTAAAAGTGCCACTTTTGAATTTGTCGCCTGAAAATTAAGTGGCACTGAATTCCAGAATTTGAATTTAGTACCAAGAAATTATTTTCGTGCTTATTAATTTCTCTACGGCTAAGGTCGTGTATTAAGCAAAATTGGCTAAAAGTAAAGAATTTTGGATTCTGTCAATTTATCACTAAGAAATCCATAGTATTTTACATAGTTACAAAATAAATTCTGGTACTAAAAGTTTTACAAACAATAAGTGGCACTTAAAAAATGTCCCGTTTTTTCAAGTGCCACTTAATGAGGTACTTAATTCCTGGGACTTTTAGCCTTGGTACTTTTAATTAAGTCCCCCAGCCCTGCTTGGGCGTGAAACACGTCTAATATTACATCATACGTAAAATATTCTTTGTAATAAAAAATAGTATGATGCTAATTCTGGTATTCGGATTCTCTGGATCTCAGACGCAGGCAATTAGTAATAGGTATTTTTATAGAACCCATAGACGTTATGTGCAAACGTCACTGACTGTATTACTAAGTATATGTAATTATCTAGCACAAATCATTCCCCCCCCCCCATCTGATTACAATTTTGTGCCCTTTATATACATAACCAACAATTAGAGTGTAAAACACACAATAAAAAAATTTCGTTGTTATCTGTCGGTTATGAAAAATCATAGTTAACGCGAAAATATGTACAATGAGTATACTATTTGAACCGCCAAATAAGGACTCACCGAGGAAAATTGTTGATTGAGTGTGTTAGAAACCTAAATAAGAAACCTAAGTAAAACCGTATTTTAGTTAATAATTGTAAAAAGATGAAAATTTTTTAATGAACAATGTATGGAACAGCTGAGAACTTCGGGAACACTCTTCCGCGCGAATTGCTAAACATATTGCGAGATAAGGCCAATTTTCATGGCATAATGTGATAAAATACGAGCACATATATGTTTCATTATCTTCTAATTCAATGATTAAAATAAAATATGATCGAAATGTACTTCACCGATCCCGCAGTTACGTCTACGAAGACTCATGATCATCATGCGTTCAACAATATCTCATTCAACATCAAACTACAAAAAAACATCAAACCAGAAGACTTCATTCCGCCTTTCCGTTTATGAAAATTCTACGAAAACTCTTCGTTTAGGGCTCAAAAGAAAGCTAATTAATAGGGGAACCATCATCTAGAGTCTGAGAAATGTTCCTTAATTTGTGTTTCAGCAGCACTGCGACATATTGCCAAAAACCCGAAATTTTCGCGATTTTTAAGCAATTTTTTCAATAAATCGAATTTTTCCCTGAAAAATAAGGCGATGCGGGGGGAGGGTGCATTCATCAGGTGTTTATAATGAGGATATAAGGTATAAACACTCGTATACCACTAGTCCCACGGTGTCTCAGGTTTCTTGGAAATTCGAGCTAAAGTTGACACCATCAGTGTTCGACTACCAATGTTCAACTGATTTTTTCAAAAACGAATTTTTTGAGAATCCATTTCAATTAGAGCTCAAAATGACCGATGACCAATGACCGCAGTGACGCCAAATAATAGAATATGAATGTACAGGTCAATGGAACGAGCCAATAAAAAGTTATGGACCGATTTCTGCAAAAAAACTTAGAAAAATGAAAAACTCGACTTTTTCGAATTTTTCAAACTTTGAGGGCTCATTTTTCAACTAAACAATGCTTTAATCGAAAAATCGTCTTAAATGGTAAGTAACTACCCATAGATGTATCAAAAACTGCAATAAACTGGGAAGTTGTTATTTGGACCGCTAACCCCATACAAGCCGTGGAATTT